>JAVJIF010001016.1:0-67333 GCA_038442645.1 Agave tequilana | reverse complement strand
TATTAAATAATTAATTTAATAGAATATTCTGGTAGTACAAAGTAGAGGAGTGTAGAAGGAAAAAGTAAGAAAAGAAAAGAACGGTAAATAATATTATTATTTAAATAAGGTAAAATTTGCCTATTTCAGAATCGTCCGAAAAATTCTCAAAAATATTAAATATTATTTGAAGATGCTTGGTGAAATCAGATTTGAGAAATTCAATTTAATTTTTAATTAAAAATCTTGAAATATTCCAGCGGTTCTGGCTGACATCAGAATTGGTGAAATTTTGATAAATTTAGAAAAATCTCAAAAAATACTTATATAGAAAATAAAATATTAAGAAGTAATGTGCAATCCGTTTCTGAAAATTTAACTCCGTTTGAAAACTGAAAATCTGAGAATCGGTCAGCGATGCCTACCGACACCGGTTTTGAAGATTCTGTAAAATAATTCAGAAAAATTCTGAAAAATCATGAAAAATCTAAAATATTAAAAAATAGTGTCTGAAACTGAAATGATCAAATTGAACTACCAAAAAGGTCAAATCGGGTGGTATGTCAGTATCGGGCTCCCCGTCTGGGTCAGGGCTGACTCTAAGACTGAGAATCCAGATCCGATACCAAATAACATAAGCAATCACAACTCAAAACAAATACAGGAAGAAAATTGCAATAATACAATTAAAAAAAGAAGGGTCACATATCTGGATACGTATCCTGGGAATGGGGTGCTACAGACATTCTTCTTCTACCTCTGGCTCAACATCAGTTTTATTACAAAGTCTGGTTCCTTCTTTGGCTGGGGAATCTCGTCTGTCTCCAGAGAATCCTAGTACAGGAGAGAGTCTGTGAAGTAATTAACGACCCTTGAACGGATGCCTTTCGGTGATCAATATTTAGACTTTTTCATCTATGTCAATATACTTCATGATTTGATGAAGTGCAAAGGGGACGATGGAGTTGCGATGAATCCACGGTCGTCCCAGCAGCAAATTATACGAAGTGTTGGCATCAATAACATAGCATGTCACCTCGGATCTTAGGTCCCAATCTAACATTTGAGTTTAATCTTTCCCATTGGCGCGTACATTGGCGTTGAAAGCATAATTTGTAGTTTGAGTGGCGCTCAATCGGTGAGTGGGATCCCTAAGTGCTTTATGACCCGACGACGCATAATGCTCAACGCAGATCCTGAATCCACTGAATGCGGCTTACTTTAGACGATCCAATATATCCCATGAAGTACAGAGGTGATTGAGGCAAAACCTGCACACAAAATACGAGATTATAGAACTTAAGAAAGGAAATGTGCAAGTGCTCAATTCTTCCGCTATAGCAAGTGCTATGCGGGTCGTGATCCACAAGGAGGGTTTTACGACAGAAGCGTTTACAGTTATATTGAAATCGTTATAAAAACCAAACGAGAGTTCTTCTCTGTTTTTAAAGTTAAGAAAAAGAAAAAGAAAGTTAAAGGTTAAAGTTAAGAAGAAAGCGAGAGATGAAGAAGGCGGAAAATCAGAAAATGATGAAAAGCTACTATGTACAATGAAGTGGAGAAGAAAGAGTTGGAGGAGGTGGTGATTTATACTAAAGAAGTAAAAGAAAAGAAAGAAAGAAAAGTGAAAAAATACTTACCTAGTTGATTGATGACTTACTTGGAAACCTTTTGCAAGTTCTACCTTTTTGCTTCGGAGGCGTTCAACGCATAGATCATAAACTCGAGCTCAGTCCCCGTGCACATTATATCGTCAAGCATATCAAGAACGAAGTGATGCGGAGCTTGGAAGAGGAGAACGTCTTCATGAACTATCGCTGGCTCTCACGTAGCTTAGCTATACTTGCTTTGGAATTCACTTGTAGACTCAACAAATACAACCAAGGTAAAGTAGAAGAGAAGAGGAAAGCAAAACAAAACGGAAAGTAAAGATACAAACATAAACAAATGTTACCTTTATTGCTTGAAACTATGAAAGAAAAGAGGAGGGTACATCGGTGTCACTCTCAACATATGCCTCTCTCTCTTACTTACATGAATCTTCTTCTACCCTAAGCTACATACAAGTTACATAAAAGTAAAAACTAAACTACAAAATGGAAAAACTAGTCTAAAATCCTAACTCTGCATTGGCGTCACATTTCAGCAAAGGTACAGGCCTTTTATAGGCATAAACCCAACAACCAGGATCCGGGGAGGTCGGGGGAGCAAACGCTCCCCCTAACTCCCCAAGATTACCGCGAAAACGCGGCTATTGCCGCATTTCCGCGGCCAGGGTGTGGCCAGGTGGCCACACCCTGTTGGTGGGTCACCCAGGTTTTCTCCTTCTGACTTTATCTGGAGTTGGTTTCTTCGTTTGGGTCCCGGATTTTGACGAAATGGCCTTGGATTCTAGGCTTTAACCGATCGATCCTGAGAGGATTCTTCTCAACCGGTTTCAACCTCTTGATTTTGCCCTGATTTAGTGAGTGTGAATTAATTCTGATTTAATTCAGAATTTTGGTGGGCTTTGGGCTCATTTTCTCTTCAACTCCTTAAAGATTGGGCCTGCAAATAAATCAAACAATTAATTAGGATAATGCAGGCTTTTATTCTATAATAAGTATGGACATATGATATTAAATATGCAACATTAGCGACCAATCACACCCCCATACCTATCTTTTGCTCGTCCTCGAGCAAAACAACTAAACTATACTAAGGATTATTAGACCACTTTCGCAGGTCACGCGATTGCACTGAGCATGTGCAACAAGCCGTTAAACCTCTAGGTTTCCCCTAGAGGATGAGTTTTGTCTCGTGAGGGTTTTTAGCGGATTACACCCACAAAATCCATAAAGAAAGAGAAATAAAGAGTTAGTATTTTCGAAAAGCATTTTGAAAGAGAAAAATATTTGAAATATGATTGTAAGATCTAAGCAATCTATAAGCTATAGGAAAACTGAATTTTCATTCCTAAACTTAGTCTCTATTCAAAAATTTGTTATCAATCAAAGTAAGGAGTCAAATTTGTATTTCTCATCTAGTCTATTACTTTACCCTAAGTCATATGCACCATCGTGACTGTGAAAATTTTGACTTAGGGTTTATTAACTCAAACTCTTACGCTTATTTATTTATATATATTTTTTTATTCCTCAATTTCATTAGGCTTTCTAATCTGCCCATGTAACAAGCATTCAGTCGGTGACACCCAAACCGGACAGTTTTAGGGCACCAGGTGAGAAAACACCCCTAAGGACTTAAATACTCGAGCAGATAAGGCCACGAAACCAAGGTTTTTATTTATACGATGTACCCCTTTTAGGCGTGAATACTTATGCTTCATGAGGTATAAATACCCAGCTTAATCAGAGGATACACATTTTTTTTTCAAACTCATCTAATTATCTTTTGCATAAATACTAAGGCTTGCTTAGGCCAAAGCACCTAGATAATCAATAATTAGACTTGTTTTTTTTTTTCTTTTTTCTTTTTTTTTCAAAATCATCTAATTATCTTTTGCATAAATACTAAGGCTTTCTTAGGCCAAAGCACCTAGCTAATCAATAATTAGATTTGTTTATATATATATATTTTTATAAGGCATAAGAATCTTTGTTTTTGAGCCCTGTGTAAGTGTATGAAGTGTGCATATTTCATCAAGGTAAAGATCAAGACTAAATTACTTTGACAAATTATCTTCCTAACCCTAAAAATTAAACAAATAATCTTATTTTGACCAAGTATAAGAAATCCTAATTTGGATTTTCCTATTCCTTAAAATTAACTTAATTTCTTACAAAAATAAGTCAAAATATTGTTTCTATTTTTCAAAAAGTTTTTAAAAGTAAAGAAAATGTTTATTTTATTTTTATTTTTTTAAACAAAAAGAAAAGTTATGTTAGACCCTCCCCCACACCTATCTCATGCATTGTCCTCAATGTATGAATTAATGCATAGATGCATGAAAAAGAAGAAAGGGAAGGAAAATGGTTACCTTAAGGTGGTGGTTCCGGTGGTGGTCTGATTGGTCCACGAAACGCGGCCCAATCAACTTTTCTTGGGTCTCGGAGGAACCCACCAGAAAGTACTCTAATATAACCCACTAAAAAGATGAATCTATGAAGAATTTTTATTAAAAATTTAACCCCATCTAATTTTCATATTCCATAACTAATTTCGGAGTCAAATTTGTCAACCACCTCGTCTCAGAATTGAGTGTGAAAGGATAGAATGTTTGACTTGGACTCAGGAAGGACAGGAACTAATACCGACTCAGGAAGGTGACTTAAGTCAAGTAAAGGTTTAGAGTCGTAATTGGTTCAAGAAGCGGGTCCAAGTCAAGAAGTTGAAACTCAAGTCCACATGTGTATTTTCTAACAATGGGATGTGACCTAATATGGGTGATTCCAGTTCAGGAATGATAGGTGGAGGAATCAAAACTGACTCTAAAACATTACTCAAGTTTGGTAACAAAACAGGAGTCAATATTAATTCAGAAAGTTGAACTGGATCACAGATTTGAGAATCTGGGTCACATATCTCATTGAGTTCAATATCAAAAAATTGAGAACTTGCCAATTTGTCAATAGGATCTTCAAAAGTGTATAATTGGTCAAGTTCAATATGATCCTCAAAGATGGGTGATTCAATTTCATTATGAATTGGTACAGGATCCAACGTTGACTCCGGGAAAAGATTGAAGTCAGGTGAAGATACCGGAGTCATTATTGAATCAGGAAGAAGAATTGAATCACTAAGTTGGGGTTCAAGATCATATTCATTCTCAAGTTCTATTTCAGGAAAGGAATAACTTGCCAAACTGTCAATATCTTTTTCAAAATTTGGAGTTTGGGCAAGTTCAAATGGTTGTTCTGAAATAGAATCTTGATTTTCAAAACAACATGACTCTTCGGCTCTAACAGAATGGTAAGTGACATCAGGACGGTGGGAACGTAGAGATTCGACCATCATATCTATGTCACAATTACGAGCGTTTTGAGCCTGAGTCATGGCTTCAAGCATCTTTTCATAGTTGATGGGTTCATTGTTTTGATGAAAAGATGAAGAGTTGTCTTGGAAGTGGTAGTGAAATTGTGAGTCCAGCAGATTTTGTGTTTGTTGTCTGGACTCACGCATACTCCTTTCCAAAATTGATGGTTTCCTATTTTGGACGGGTGGAACTGAGTATGAATCTTGAAAATATTGTGGACTAGGTGGAGAAGGAGGACAAGTTGGTTGATAATTATGCTCGGGGGAGGTGAATCCCCACTGACTCGGTAAAGAGTTGAAATTATTATGGACATTATAGTTATTAGATGGGGGACATGGGTTATATTGATTCGGATAAGACCAATCCGGCACACTAGGTTGGTTAAAGTCATGATATGCCGGGTTGGTAATATCCGAAAATGAACTCGGTGTGTAATATGGATTATTATTAAAGTTGAAAAATTATTATTATAAGCCATATCACACAATAGAATATACACAAAAAAGAAAAAAACACAAACAAAAAACACAAAAAGAAAAAATTCTAACCTAAGTTAGGGTAGACCTAGACCTAGACGACTCCTAACTGGTTAGACTGTCCACGGAAGGTTTAATGTAGACTTTGACCACAAGCTAATCAGCCAGGTCAGGGCAAGATTGGTGGGAGGTTTTCGTCAAAGACGTTCCTTAATTAAATAACCACCAATCTTCGGGCTTTCGGCCTTTAATCCCTTTCCTAGACACTGATTTGGCAAGAGTCAAGTTCCAACACCTTTCCTCCTTAGGATAATCTCCTAATTGAGTCCGAGATGTCCCTAGGGCCAACGTCTACTCATTTTAAGTTAGGCTTGGGTTAGTAAGTGCTTGGATTCTGATTTTGGGCTAAGGAAGGGTGATTAAATCCCCACCTTATCTTGTTATTGGGTTGGTGCCCTTAAAATCAATTAGTGCAAGTGTACAAGATATGTAAGATTCACTCAAAGCGATATAAATCAACCAAGAAGTGAGTCCTATGCTAAATGCAATGCATATGTACCTTGCTCCAGCACTCTTCAATAGTAAAATAAATGAATTGATAAAAACGCGTGCCTAAAATGCAAACGTCTAATCAATTTTTAACTTTGCAACAAACGTTTTACTGTTGATTATTTAGCAGGCTTATGTGATGGCATATAGGAAATAAAGAATTGCAGGGAACTAGAATTTGCAAAGCAAGCAGCCCTACAAAAACCTGTTAGTAGTCAACTCGTCCTTGCCGCGGATCCGCGGCTTTTGCCGTGGAAACGCGACAATTCAGAGGGCCCTTGGTCTCTGCTTTCTAGAGCAGAGACCCAAGGCCACTTGTATGTCTCTGCAATATTAATTTTCTGCTTTTATTGCCCTATAACCTGCAACAGAGAAGAAACTTCGTTTAGTTCTAAAAAATTTTCAAAAAAATTCAGATTTCAATAAAAAATGTTACCCTCCCCGGCAATGGCGCCAAATTTGATTGAGGCAAAACCTGCACACAAAATACGAGATTATAGAACTTAAGAAAGGAAATGTGCAAGTGCTCAATTCTTCCGCTATAGCAAGTGGCTATGTGGGTCGTGATCCACAAGGAGGGTTTTGTGATAGAAGCGTTTACAGTTTTATTGAAATCATTATAAAAACCAAACGAGAGTTCTTCTCTGTTTTTAAAGTTAAGAAAAAGAAAAAGAAAGTTAAAGGTTAAAGTTAAGAAGAAAGCGAGAGATGAAGAAGGCGGAAATTAGAAAACGATGAAAAGTGACTATGTACAATGAAGTGGAGAAGAAAGAGTTGGAGGAGGTGGTGATTTATACTAAAGAAGTAAAAGAAAAGAAAGAAAGAAAAGTGAAGAAATACTTACCTAGGTTGATTGATGACTTACTTGGAAACCTTTTGCAAGTTCTACCTTTTTGCTTCGGAGGCGTTCAACGCATAGATCATAAACTCGAGCTCAGTCCCCATGCACATTATATCGTCAAGCATATCAAGAACGAAGTGATGCGGAGCTTGGAAGAGGAGAACGTCTTCATGAACTATCGCTGGCTCTCACGTAGCTTAGCTATACTTGCTTTGGAATTCACTTGTAGACTCAACAAATACAACCAAGGTAAAGTAGAAGAGGAAGAGGAAAGCAAAACAAAACGGAAAGTAAAGATACAAACATAAACAAATGTTACCTTTATTGCTTGAAACTATGAAAGAAAGGAGGAGGGTACATCTGTGTCACTCTCAACATATGCCTCGCTCTCTTACTTACATGAATCTTCTTCTACCCTAGGCTACATACAAGTTACATAAAAGTAAAAACTAAACTACAAAATGGAAAAACTAGTCTAAAATCCTAACTCTGCATTGGCGTCACATTTTCAGCGCAGGTACAGGCTTTTTATAGGCATAAACCCAACAACCAGGATCCCGGGGAGGTCGGGGGAGCAAACGCCCCCCCTAACTCCCCAAGATTGCCGCGAAAAACGGCTATTGCCGCGTTTCTGTTGGCCAGGGTGTGGCCAGGTGGCCACACCCTGTTGGTGGGTCACCCAGGTTTCTCCTTCTGACTTTATCTGGAGTTGGTTTCTTCGTTTGGGTCCCGATTCTGACGAAATGGCCTTAGATTCTAGGCTTTAACCGATCGATCCTGAGAGGATTCTTCTCAACCGGTTTCAACCTCTTGATTTTGCCCTGATTTAGTGAGTGCGAATTAATTCTGATTTAATTCAGAATTTTGGTGGGCTTTGGGCTCATTTCTCTTCAACTCCTTAAAGATTGGGCCTGCAAATAAATCAAACAATTAATTAGGACAATGCAGACTTTTATTTTATAATAAGTATGGACATATGATATTAATATGCAACATTAGCGACCAATCAAGAGGCTTATCATGTTTTTCCTTAACCTACCTGTCAATTGGAATGAAGGTTATGCAGGTGGCATGTTGAGAGGCTGGAGACAGTCTTCTTCATCTTCCTCCTATGGTTCAGTCAAAATCTGGGCCAGAACACCTCAGCATCAGCTACAACTGCTCTCAGAGCTTCTATTGTTAACTTTGATAGTCTCAGGAGCTCGTAAAGGGTGATCATGGCCAGAATATTGGTCAGTTGAGCTAAAACATCAAAGCGGTAAGGTGTTGAAGATCATTTTGCTTTGTCCTTCGGGAGGGCCTTGGAATACCGAAGCTCCTTTTGCTTCTCCATGTGTTGCTTCATAGATTGCTTGGTTGGCTCAGGGGTGGGTTTAGGCAGATTTGCTACCATTTCATTGTATTCTTCAAGTACGACTTACCCGAGTGGGTTCCTGCTACAAGCGGCGCGATTTTACTGCAAGGACGATTGTGTCCTCCTCTGAGTCAGTTAGAGAAGGGACATCAGTTTCTGCTTCCCTGGAGGAAGCACACACCACATTGCAAGGTGAAACTTTTGCTTTGCCCCTGAACTTCCGGTTGTTAACAATAGTCCATTATTGGCCTTCCACAAGGTCGGGATGAACCCACATGGTATCTCCCTGAGCAGTAGGAACAAGTACGAGATCTTTCTCCTGTTGGTGGTGTGGATCTATATTGAGTATCCTTAGTTTCCCTTTTGGGATGGGAACTACTCTGGCCGGCGTTGGAGGTTGTATCCCGAACTGAAGAAATGGCGTAATATTAGCTGTCACTTTCTTCTGCTCTGGGTGGAACTTGAGCATCTCTGTATCAATCAAAGCTTGGAGGATATCTTTAAGATGTAACAACTCTTGGTAGGGTGCTCCAGCATCCTGTGGTACAACTAGTAGTTGGGATTGTCGGTCTTGCTGACCTTCTCGAGACGTCTAGCTTCAGGAAGCTTCAATGTGTTGCTCTTGTTGAGTAACTTGAACAACGAATCGATATTCTCATCCTTGAAGAAGTATTGTTTGTTGGTGCATGGTTGAATTGAAGAACTACCCCCTCTAGTCGGCGGGTTTAGTGGGAGACTTTGTCTCATCGCCATTGTGTCATTCCTTTTAGATTAGAAAGATACTTCCAGCGTGCGCCTTATCGACTTTCCGGGTCTGGGCTTGTTTTCTTCTACCTTAACCATGGCAACAATCTCTTCTGCATGTTCACCTTGCAGGACTAACTATTCCCAGTTATGGCTTTTCGCTACTCCTATCTGAGGTAGGATTAAGATTTGCAAATTATGATGGCATGTTTCTACCAGGGTGGCTTAGGTCATACCGCTAGGACATAGGAGTGCCATATTCCGAAATCTTATCACAAATTTTTTAACTGACTCTCCTTTTTATTGACTCGTCGCCAGAAGAGTTGGCATGATAATCTCTGAGTCATCTTTGAAGAAGCGTGTAAGGAAAAGCTTCTCCAGATCACCCCAGTTCTTGATGGAGCCTTCTGAGAGCTTCATGAACCATTCAAAAGTGAGTCCCTTTAGAGTGCTGATGAACAAACGCGCCAGGATAGCATCATTTGATATTACATTCCCTGTATGAGACTTGAAGTAGTATATGTGCTGATTCGGTGACCCTTTGCCATCGAAGGCCTGTAGGGTCGGAGCTTTGAACTTAGGAGGGTACGGGATAAGATCCCACTCAGCTGGGTACAGTTGGACGACTTCTGCTTCTTGGAGGCCTTCCTAATTGGTGAGTGCTTCAAGATGCTGTTCCAGTTTATTCATCCTTTTGGAATGAGTGTTCTCTGAATTGCCTTCTTCGGATGGAAGCTTGGATGACTCAGAGTTGGAATGGCTCCTCCTCCTCAGTATGTGTAGAAGACGAGCTTTTCCCTTTCTTCTGTTTGGCTTTGGATTTCTTAGAAGGAGTCTTGGCCTTCAGCTTCTTCTTGCCCTTAAGCAATTGAAAAAGCATCTGCTTGAGGGTGTCGATAGATTCTTTTTGGGCACGAATCATGTTGAGTTATTCCCTCTGGGCCTGGGCTTGCTGTTCAAAGCACCAGGCCATTTCTTCAGGTGTGCTTGCCATATATGCGAAGGCTTCCTTCTCTATAGAAGAGTTCGAGGCTTATGATTCCACAAAGGCAGAGTGTGATTCGCCTACTTCAATGCCCCAGAAAAGGGCATTGTAATCAACTGGAGCTATCACGCCAGTTCGAATGCGGGTATGCTTGCAAACTCCTTTCAGTTCAGTGTCAGACTCGTCAGAGCTGACTATTGGATGTTTCCCTTTACTTCTACTTGGCATAATTCTTGGACCCACCATGTTCGCAGTGACTTCAGGGTACTTCGTATTAGAGAAAGTTTTCCCTATGCGGGAATGACGCCTTTTGGTCGATTGGGAGACTGACGTAGATGATAACCATCTGAATACCGACTGTTTGCTTACATGTGAGCTGCAGTGGCATTCAGAGAGTACCGTTGTGATGAGTCATTCACAGCAACATGATGGAGTGATTTGGTGAGCACTCATCTCCTTTATCAAGTAATCCCTTAGATCCATCAGAGGGGGATCAAAGAGGCCAACCTCGAGTCTCTAAAGACGAGGACTTTTTAGCTCCCGAATGTTAACTTTGCATCGCAATTCTGAGACGTAGGATTCAGAGATGCGGAGCTCATGTTCTGTAAACAGATGCAGCTTTCACGTTTTGACTTATAAATGCGGAGGTCGTGCCTTTTCTTAGAAGAGACGCGGACCTTGCGTTGCTATTTGCCATGTTTGGCTAGCGACAGTTGGGAAATGTGGACTTTATGAATCCCGCATTCTGTCATAGAGATACGGGTCTCGCATCTCTAAGAAGAGGCACGGACCTCGCGTTGCTGAACGTTGCATATGGGAGGTGAAGCCTCAGAAATGCGAGCCTCTTGAGCTTCGTGTTTTGGTCTCCAGACGCAGACTTCACGCGTCTGACGTGACTCAGAAGAGACGCGACATGAACCTCGCATTCAGTATTTGCTAAACAGATGATTTTTCTACCTTCTTTCATCTGTTATTGACGTGCGCGTTGTCTTTGTCGATGTTTCGTATTCCGGTTACGCTTCACGGGTTGTTGGGATCCTCCGATAACTGATTAGTCTCTAATATTACATATTTATACCACATCTTCACATTTATTTTATATAAAATAATGCTAATAATGGTTTTCTTTAGTGATCCTTGGTCCATGATGTGAAATAAAGAAGAAGACCTAAAATCACCATTTAATGGCTATTAAAGGCCTACAAAGATAGCCATTGACCTTGGAGGGTGATTCTGTCAGACCTATGTGCTCAAATCCAGAATCCAGAAGGTATAATCGATAGGGGGACGAAGCGACAGCGCACAGCAGGCGACGATGTGCACGTTGCTCTGGTACAACTGTGGAAACATAGTTTTTGCCATGTTTATGTGTGGTAGTACTGGCGCGGCTGGGCCAGTACTTGGGCCAAGGCTTGTCCCTTGGCCCCCTTCCTCTTAGTGCCTATAAATACCTCCTTGATGTTCTGCAAGGGGAGATATCCAGCGAGTTAGGATTTTTATGTTAATTTGATTTTAGGAGTTGTAGTTGTTTGTGTTTTATTCTTCTTCTAACTTAGTTTAGCCATTACAGTGAAAGAGAGAGTGTGTAAAAGTTGGTATTTGAAGGTGACAATGTTATACAAGTAATACTTCTCCTTCTTCTTTCCATCTCTTGGTATTTTTACTTACTTTTTAAATCACCTAGAGGGGGGTGAATAGGTGATAATACTAATCAATGCACAAATTTAAGATGAGATGATGCAACGATCACTCAAAGTAATATTAGAAGCCGATACCCCCGTGAAGGGCTCTGAACTCCTTCCTCATGATTCCTCTAAATAAGAGTTTGAGGTGCACAATGCAATCTTGTTGTGAGAGCATTTATTGACAATATAAGAATGAATGGAAAGCAAGTAAATAACACAAATAAATCAATCGCAAACACAGAGATTTGTTTCGAGGTTCGAGCACCCAGCTCTACGTCCCCGCCTTCACCCAGAAGGATTTTCGATCTACTAGAACTTTCACAAAGGATTACAACCATTAGGGAGTACCCACTCCTTAATCACACTCCTCTAGTCCAGAGGTAGTGGAGCCATAAATACAATAATCACTTGATAATCAAATGACCACAAACTCTCTTTTGAAAAACTTTTCTTTACAAAACCCTAGAGAATAATGTATAGGATTGAAGCTCAAGGTTTGTAAGTGAAAAATAAAACAAAGTAGAAGAGAATTTTGAATCAAAAACTTCAGACAAAAGTCAGAGATTAGAGCACAATAACTGAGAGAAAAAACTTCTTTCAAAAAGACTGAAGCTTGGATTTCTTTTGCAAATGTTATTGTGAAACTCCTCAACCCCATCCACCCCTATTTATAGGATATAGGTAGGGATTAAAGGGTAAACAATAATTTTGATTAATCAGGAAAGATAAGACCCAAAACCAGCCATAAAACTCGTTTGGAGAATAAAATCACGTTTTAAAACAAGTTTAAAAAAACTAGTCGTTTGGCTGTTAATACACTCATGGTCGACCAGCCCGGTCGACTGGTTTTCAAAATTAATTGACCGTTGGCAGGCCCCGGTTAACCGCCCGGTCGACTGTCCCAAATAGAGACTTGAGTGCAGTCAGTCGGTCGAAGCTCGGTCGACCGATATGGGGTCCGGTCGGTCGCCCGATCGATCGGATAATGTGCACACATGCACGCACCCAACGGTCAGAACTGCGGTCGACGGCTCGGTCGACCGTTCTGACCTGAAACAGAGCCGGTCGACCGCAACTGGTCAAAACATATAATTTTGTAAAAATGTTTTTGAGGATATGAAAATTTTAAAAAATTATTTTTGTCAAGACTTAGTACACTACAATAAATTGAGTTTGCAAATACTGAAATAGGCATATAAAAATATTTTATACAAGTGACAAAAATAATCTTTTGAAAATCATGTGCAGTATGTGTGGGAAATTTGAGCTTCAACACTATATACTATCCTTTAACAAACTAAAGTAAAAAATTATACAAAGAAGTCTCTGAACCTTGTTGCCGAGCTAGAGCCTCCTCTCTTATAAAAGAGTTCTCTTGTGCCATCAACCTATCAACATGCTTTTAGCGCAATAAACCTTACAATATGCTTAAAGCCATCAAGACTGGTGACAAACCTTAAATTCATTCTATAATAACTTATTAGTACCAAATAGCTTCTATATGTTTTGTTATCATCAAAACGTATTTAAATAGAGAGTATAACCTTTTGGGCCAACAATCTCCCCCTTTTTGATGATGACAAAACAATAAGCTATAACACAAGATATAAAAGGGAGGTAAAAAACTCTCCCTCAAATAATGCTATATTAAACAAGTATAAAACAATTTATTATGAGAGAATTGTTGAATTGAAAACACCCAACATAAAACCAAGTTAAACAAACACTAACTACAATCATAAAACTTAAAACACATACAACTCATATTTCTCCCCCTTTTTGTCATACATCAAAAAAGGATATGATATCAAGAAATCTTCTTTATTCAACAATACAAACATTTAGTTCACCACATATAAAAGAAAATTTATTATAGTCAAGTGGTTTAGTGAAAATATCGGCAAGTTGAAATTAGGAAAAAATATAATCAATATCAATAACACCTTTCTCAAAATGATCTCTAAGGAAGTGATATCGAATCTCAATGTGCTTGGTCTTACTATGTTGATTTGCATTCTTAGTCATATGAATAGTACTAGTATTATCACAAAATATTTTTATATGGTCATAATGAAAATCATAATCAAGGAGAGTATGTTTCATCCAAAGGACTTGAGCACAACAAGCCCCCGCCGCAACATACTCCGCCTCGGCGGTTTAAGAGGGCTACCGAATTTTGTTTCTTGGAAGACTATGAAATAAGACAATTACCAAGAAATTGACATGTTTCATTAGTACTCTTCTTATCCACTCTACAACCCGCATAGTCGGCATCCGAAAAACTCGTCATTGAGAATTCTCCGATTTTCGGATACCATAGACCCATTCCAATAGTGCCCTTAACATAACAAATAATGCGTTTTATCACAATTAAATGAGATTCTTTGGGACAAGATTGGAATCTAGCACAAAGACACACACTAAATATAATATCCGGCCTACTAGCCGTTAAATACAACAAACTACCAATCATGCTTCTATGTAGTTTTATATCAACACACTTACCTTGGTCATCCTTATCAAGCTTGGTGGTGGTGGTCATGGGAGTGTTGGAAATTTTTGAGTCTTCAAGCCCAAATTTCTTGATGAGTTCCTTGGAGTACTTGGCTTGACATATGAAAATCCCATCATGCATTTGCTTGATTTGGAGTCCAAGAAAATAGTTCAATTCACCCATCAATGACATCTCAAATTCACGTTGCATACATTGTTCAAACTCCTTGCAAAGTAACTCATTAGTAGAACCAAAGATTATATCATCAACATATATTTGAACTATAAGAATGTTACTACCACATGTTTAGTAAATAATGTGGTGTCTACTTTGCCTTTAACAAAATCATTTGAAAGAAGAAAACTAGAAAGCCTTTCATACCAAGCTCTTGGAGCTTGTTTTAAACCATACAATGCTTTATCTAGTTTGAAAATAAAATTTGGATGTACATGATCCACAAAACCAGGAGGTTGTTCAGCATAAACTTCTTCATCAATAAAACCATTTAAAAATGCACTTTTTACATCCATTTGAAAAAGTTTAAAATTTTTATAGGATACATAAGCTAGTGTGATCCGTATGGCTTCCAGCCGTGCTACGGGTGTAAAGGTCTCCTAAAGACGATTCCTTCAACTTGAGTGTACCTTGAGCCACTAACCTAGCTTTATTCCTTATAACATTTCCTGACTCATCCATCTTATTCCTAAAAATCCACTTAGTACCAATTATTGGTCTATCATGAGGTCTGGAATAAGGTGCCAAACTTGGTTGCGCTCAAATTGATTAAGCTCTTCTTGCATAGCAAGCAACCAATATGAGTCACACTCGGCTTCGAGGATGTTTTTGGGTTCAAAATGAGATATAAATGCATAATGCCCACACAAATCATGGAGTTTGGAGTGAATGGTTACCCCTTTTGATACATCACCTATGATGAGATCTTTGGGATGATTTGAGGCATATTTCCAATCTTTAGGAAGTGGTTGTGATTGTTCCATTTCATCATTTTGAACTTCACCAATAGTTCTTGCTTGTCTTCTTGGATGGGTGAGTCCTTCAAGGATATTTTCTCCATGTCCTCACCTAATGAGTCAAGCTCTACAACATTCTCAACAATAGCATTAGATTCTTCAAATTTAACATGTATAGATTCTTCAATAGTATAGATGATTTATTGAACACTCTATATGCTTTGCTAGTACTAGAATAGCCAACAAAGATTGCTTCATAAGCCTTAGCAGCAAATTTACCTAAATTATCTTTGGTGTTCAAAACAAAACACTTGCATCCAAAAACTTTAATGTATGAAACATTTGGTTTTCTTAAATGATAAATTTCAAAAGAAGTTTTGAAAGTATTTTTACACAATAAATACGGTTGGATATGTAACATGCGGTGTTTACAGCCTCGGCCCATAAGTATTGAGGGAGCCCATATTCACTTATCATAGTCCTAGCCATTTCTTGAAGAGTTCTATTCTTCCGTTCAACTACTCCATTTTGTTGTGGAGTTCTAGGACATGACATTTCATGCTTAATTCCTTTTTCATCACAATAAGTCATGAAGAGTTGGTTGACAAACTCACCACCTCTATCACTTCTTATCCGTAAAATCGAAAACCTTTTTCTTTTTCAACCCTTTTTCGAAAAATCTTAAAATGTGAAAAAGTTTGATCTTTATGCTCCAAAAAAAAAACCCAAGTGAAACGAGAGAAATCATCGACTAAAACAAAAACATTTCTATTTCCATTTAAGCTTTTAGTTTTAGTTGGTCCAAAAAGATCCATGTGAATCAATTCTAATGGCCTAGATGATATGATATCCTTGATTGGTTTGAAAGAAGACTTGTTTGTTTCCCAAGTTGGCACGCACCACAAATGCGGTCTTTTTCAAACTTCAAACAAGGAATACCCTTCACAAATTCCTTAGAATTTATTCTAGCAAGGTGATCAAAAGATGCATGGCCTAATCTTCTATGCCATAACCATAAAATCTCATCAAAAGCATTTAAACATTTAGTAGAGCACTCCAAATTAAGCATATCAATAATGTAGACATTATTTTCACGAAATCCAGTGAGAATATAATCATTAGTTTTACAATCAAAAATTTTGCAAGAAGATTCATCAAACATAACTTTGAGACCACGATCATATAGTTGACTAATACTAAGCAAATTATGTTTAAGTCCATCAACAAGAACTACATTTTCAATTAAAGGAGATGAACCAATCTTATTGTTACCTATACCGATGATAGTGCTCTTGGAGTCATCTTCGAAGATGACGATGCAACTTCAACGTACCTTGATGGGGTTGTGAAATTGTTGATATCCCATGTCATATGCTCTGAACAACCACTATCAAGGTACCACCGCTCCTTACGTCTTGGAATCTTGGTGTGTACCTACATCAAATAATTTAAGGCTTGATTTTGGTACCCAAATTTTCTTGGTCCTAATGCGTTAGTGTTTCGAACCCAAACAAGATTATTTGTACTATTTATATGATCATAGCAAAATTTAGCTAAATGACCATTCCGGCCACAATAAGTACATTTATAAATTCTACCATATTTAAAAGCATAATGAGCATGTGGTTTATGAGCATGTGATTTGTAAGCATGGGGTGTTTTAGCATGATTGACTTGTGATGTGTTGGCATGATGAACATGTGGAGTTTTGGCATGAGATATTTTATCATGTTTAGCATGAGGAGTATGCATATGCCTTTTTGAAAATATTTCTTCTAATTTAGTATTGTTAAAAGCACATTCTTTTAAACATTTCCCAAATCATTTATTCTAGTTTTTAACATGAAAACTCATTTTCATCAATTTTAAGATATTTAGCTTTGCAAGCAACTCTATAGGCATCAAAATCTCTTTGTGTTGAAATAAGAATAGAAGATAACTCATCCTTTTTTTTGAAGAAATAGCAATTTGATTTTTAAGCATTTCATTTTCCTTTTCCAATTTTGAACAATCATCCTTTTTAGCATCAAAACTTTCTGAAAGTTCAATGAAAGCTTGTAATAACAATTCTTTACTTATTTCACTTTCATCTTCAAGTGGTTGGGTAGTTACCTTAGGTGTGTTTGCTATGAAACACACATTTGCCGTGTCGACTTCATCTTCGGATTCACTTTCCGAGTCCCAAGTGGCTTTGTACACCTTCTTTTCAACCGGCTTCTTTTGCTTCAAGGAGGAAGATATCTTTTTCTTGAAATCTGGACAATCGGCCATGATGTGTCTGGGTTTCCGACAGTTGTAGCATATGATCTTTTTCTCTTCATTCCCTTCCCATCACCTTTTATAGTTGAGCTTATTCTTGTGGTACATTCTCTTTACATTTCTCACAAGAAGAGATAGCTCTTCATTATCTTCTTCATCTTCTTCATCATCGAAGTTGGTGGAGGAAGACTTGAAAGCTATGGACTTTTTCTTTTGAGGTCCCGCTTCTTCTCTAGCCTTTTTCTCCATCTCATGAGTCTTAAGATTTCGAATAAGACTTATGAGCTCCATCTCGTCTTTGTCTTTCAATTCCGTTAAGGTGGTAGCTTTGATTTCCCATGATGAAGGGAGAGCACGAATCACCTTACGCACCTTTTGGTCGTTGTTTATTTCATCACCTAGAGAAGCAAGAGCATTTGTGATCTTAGTAAACTTAGTAATCATATCATCAATAGATTCATTTTCTTGCATTTTAAAACTTTCATATTGGGAACGCAAGAATCTATTTTGGCTCTCTTGACTTGTGATGTTCCCTCATGAGTGACCAATAAGTGTTGCCAAATCTCATAGGCGGATTTGCAATGGATAACCCGTGTTAAGTCATCCTCATTCAAAGCTAAAAGTAGGGCATTTTGAGCCTTTGAATTAGCTTTCAATTCCTTGGAGGTAAGTTCGGACCAAGTATCCTCCTCACCTTCGGGTTTACTAAAAGTCTTGGTCAAAGACTTAGCAACTAGCTACCTAGAGATTGTAAAAAAATGTTCATCCTAACTTTTCATATGGGAAAGTTGAGTCCATCAAATTTGGGAGGGGTCTTAATGTTATCAGCCATCTTTACTAGTGTATGAATGAAGATATGAAAATATGATTAGCAAATTATAGGATCTCTCTAAGGATGTGAAGCCAAAAACTAGAGTCCTAGTTCTGATACCAATTTAAATCACCTAGAGGGGGGATGAATAGGTGTAATGCTAATCAATGTACAAATTTAAGATGAGATGATGCAACGATCACTCAAAGCGAGATTAGAAGCCGAATACCCCGTGAAGGGCTCTGAACTTCTTCCTTGTGATTTTTCTAAATAAGATTTTGAGGTGCGCAATGCAATCTTATTGTGAAAGTATTGATCGACAATATAAGAATGAATGGAAAGCAAGTAAATAACACAAATAAACTAATCGCAAATACAGAGATTTGTTTCGAGGTTCGAGCACCAACTCTACGTCCCCGCCCCGCCTTCACCCAGAAGGATTTCCAATCCACTAGAACTTCCACAAAGGATTACAACCACTAGGGAGTACCCAACTCCTCAATCACACTCCCTAGTCCAGAGGTAGTGGAGCCACAAATATAATAATCACTTGATGATCAAAACCACACAAACTCTCTTTTGAAAATTTTCTTTACAAAACACTAGAGAATAATGTATAGGATTGAAGCTCAAGGTTTGTAAGTGAAAAATAAAATAAAGTAGATGAGAATTTTGAATCAAAAACTTCAGACAAAAATCAGAGATTAGAGCACAAAAACTGAGAGCAAAAACTTCTTTCAAAAGACTGAAGCTTGGATTTCTTTTGCAAATGTTATTGTGAAACTCCTCAACCCCATCCACCCCTATTTATAGGATATAGGTAGGGATTAAAGGGTAAACAATAATTTTGATTAATCAGGAAAAATAAGACCCAAAACCAGCCATAAAAATCGTTTGGAGAATAAAACCACGTTTTAAAACAAGTTTAAAAAACTAGCCGTTTGGCTGTTAATACACTCACGGTCGACCGGCCGGTCGACCGGTTTTCAAAATTAATTGACCGTTGGCAGGCCCTGGTCGACCGCCCGATCGACCGTGGCAAAGAGAGACTTGGGTGCAGTCAGTCGGTCGAAGCTCGATCGACCGATATGGGGTCCGGTCGGCCGCCCGGTTGATCGGATAACGTGCACACATGCACGTACCTAACGGTCAGAACTGCGGTCGACCGCTCGGTCGACCGTTCTGACCTGAAACAGAGCCGGTCGACCGTCCGGTCGACCGCAACAGGTCAAAACATATAATTTTGTAAAAATGTTTTTGCGGATATGAAAATTTTAAAAAATTATTTTTGTCAAGACTTAGTCACTACAATAAATTGAGTTTGCAAGTACTGAAATAGGCATATAAAAATATTTTATACAAGAGACAAAAAAAACTTTTGAAAATCATGTGCAATTTTGTGTGTGGGGGAAATTTGAGCTTCAACACTATATACTGTCCTTTAACAAACTAAAGTATAAAAATTATACAAAGAAGTCTCTGAACCACGTTGCCGAGCTAGAGCCTCCTCTCATACAAAAGATTTCTCTTGCGCCATCAACCTGTCAATATGCTTTTAGCGCCATAAACCTTGCAATATGCTTAAAGCCATCAAGACTGGTAACAAACCTGAAATTCATTCTAAACAACTTATTAGTACCAAATAGCTTCTATATGTTTTGTTATCATCAAAACGTATTTAAATAGAGAGTGGTAACCTTTTGGGCCAACAACTTTTACTTTCTTGTTTTAGTGTAATACTTCTTTTCCTTACTTCTCTCTCTTGTTGTTTTCTTTTCTTACTCATGTCTAGCTAACTTTTCATTTGCATGGCTAACTAACTACTACCCACTAATCTTTAATAACTTGATAATAACCCAAATGAGTCAATAGTATCAAACAAAGTCTTGTGCAAACAAGAGGTATGACATCTTAAGACAAGGATTCTAACTTTAACTTGCTTACAAGTACTCCCATTCTCATGTCTCATGCTTAACCATTTTGATGATTTATAGATTGTAACTTTATTTATTTTCGTAAGTTAGAGATATTCCTATTAATCTTTGTCGATACCATTAGTGCACATGTTTCTTCCCTTATTCTCACCTTCAATTGGATCCTGATAAAGGAATATTCAAGTTTTGCCGTGTAAGGCTAAGTTAAAGGAAGAGCTTTTATTTGATCTCCAATTTGAGTAGTTCTTATGCATAAAGTTATGCTTGCCTATGGTCTATTGTGAGGCTACATCTTCAAGGAATTAGAGATTAGTGGGAGCACTTAGTTGAAAGTTAGCCATGCTTTTTTACGCTTAAGAAAACTCTTTTTACAATCATCAACCAATCCAAGAAATTCTTAAAACAACACTTGTTTTCTTTTTCATTCTTTATTTGAAACAAAAAACTTTCTCCTTACTTTGAACAAAGAAGCCGCATCAAAACTTCCATCCTCTCCCTCCATGTGGATACGACCTATATAGCCACTTTGCTACTATAGAAGAATCGGAAAAGTAGTAACATTCACCATCACTCCTTTACTTATTTTTGTGCATGCTTTTTGCCGATCAAATTTTGGCACCGTTGTCAGGGAGTGAATGGCTTTATTATTCAAAATACTAAAGATTCTTCTTTATTTTTGTGTTTAGGAGAAGTTACCAAGGAGCTACCTATAATGGGAAGCAAGATTGGTGGCCGAAGACATTGTACGAAGAATTCATTTCCCTCAGAGAAATCTGTAAAAGCGAATTTTTCCGATTGAAGTACTAATAAAAGCTCTTCTGCAGGGTTGCCAAAAATCGCTCAAAAATTGCTTTCTAAAATTTTTAGTTCACTTGTACGCTTCACCTTTAGACTTGTAATAATTTAACAAAATTCATTTGTTGCTAAATTGAAAATCGGATTAGACTCTTGCATTTAGGACGCGTGTCAATTTCAATTCATTTCAATTTTTGTTGAAGAGTACGGAAGAAGGTACCTATGCATTTCATATAGAATAGGACCAACATTTTGGAGTGATTATCGCTTTGAGTATTATCTTGCTGTAAATACATTGCACACTTGCACAACTGACATTAAGGGCAAAACCAAAATAAAGAAGATAAGGTGGGGATTTAATCACTCTTTCTTAACCCAAAAATCATCTCCAAGTGCACTCACCCACCCAAGCCTTAACTAAAAGTTTATAGACGTTGGCCCTAGGGATATCTCAGATTCACTAAGAGATTAACCGAGGGTGAAAATTGCAAGAACTATACTCCTATAAATCGTTGTCTAAGGAAAGAGGATTAAGAGATTAAGCCTCAAAAGCTCCGTGGTTTGGCATAATTAAGGCCCGAGGCTCATGCCTTAATACCTCCCACCGAGTTTTACCCTTTCCTGACTGATTGGCTTATGGTCTAATTCCTGCAACAACCTTCCAGGAAAATCGACCAGTTAGGAGTCGTCTAGGTCCAGGTACCTTAGACTAAGGCTTGGTGGTTGTTTCTCTTTCTTTTGTTTATTTTTTATTCTTTTCGATTGTTTTACTGTTTTTTACATTGTTTGAGTGGGTGAGAGATCCTGTAACTTCCAGATTAACCAGAAACACTTCTCTGCCCCTACATCCAGAGCCAGTAATGGCATCGCTACAGGACAGGTTTTACCCAATCAGAACTTCACTGCCATCTTGTATAAAACTTCCTGAGGCGAATGGTAATAACTTTGAATTGAAATCCCAATTCGTCAACACTCTTCCGAAATTTCACAGTTTAGAATCAGAGGATGCATACTTCTTTGTTAGGAAATTTGAAGAAGTATGCCTCATGATGCACATTCCCCAGTTAGGAGACGATACCGTTAGGTTACGTTTCATCCCCTTCTCCCTAAAGGACCTAGCTAAGATATAGTTCGATGTGGACTCAGTCACAACGTGGAACGATTTTGTCAAGGCCTTCTTGAAGAAATTTTACCCAATCCACAAGACAACCCTCATCAGAAAGAATATCATGCAGTTTAGGTAAGAACAGAGCGAACCAGTCTGGAGATACTTTGAGCTATTCAAAGATCTCTTAGCAATTTTGCCCTCATCACGGTGTAGAGAAATGGCGCCAGTGCCAGATTCTCTATGATGGTTTAGATTATCAAATAAAAATCTTGTTAGAAACCATGTGTTAGGGGGGGTTTCTTGCAAAAAGATGAAAATTAAGGTTAGGATTTTTTTGAAGATCTAGCTGAGAAAATCCTGCAATGGGAACCAACCTCTGAAAATTCAAGGAATTCACAGTTTTATAGCTTCTAAAGGAGGGCTTCTATCCTTAGAATCATACATAGCTGCTGAAGCCAAGATCACAACTCTGATGAGGAGAATATAGGCTCTAGAAATAAAAGAGCCAGCCAATGTCAATCAAATCAACCCACCACCAATTCACAATCTGGGTTGTTTACACTGTCAAGCACCGAACCATATTTTCAAAGAATGTCCCATTTTTGAGACTCATCAAGTACCATCGGAACACATGAGTGGGGCTTACTCAAGGCTGCAACACAATCCTTACTCACAGACTTACATCCGGGTTAGAAAAATCACCCAAATTTCTCTTGGGCCCAGAACAATCATCTCAGGCCCAATTTCTCCAACAATCTTCACCATCCCAATCATCAAGCAAATTTTCCCATTCAAGATCCATCTTCCTCCTACCAAAACTCACCAATGGAGAAAAAGTTCAGTAAATTGGAGGAGAGTATGGAGGCATTCATGAAATCTCAAGCCACCTTCATGCAAAATCAAGGACAGACATTGAAACCATTCACAAGCCATATCTAGATTAGAAATGAAAATGAGTCAATTAGAAAACTCTCTAAGTGAAAGACCCAAGGGTACTTTACCTAGTCAGGCGCTAGTCAACCCTAAGAATCCAATCAAGCTTACAAAATTTAGGATCCTTAGATCAACCAGTGCAATGTTGTTCACATACTCAAATCAGGAAAGAAGGTTGACAACTAGGGGCCTGTTTGTTTCGTTGCAAAACGTCGCAAGTCGTAAGTCGTAAAATGAGAATAGAAAAAGTGAACTGTAGCAGAGAAAATATATTGTGTTTTACGGTGTTTGGTTGATAAAGTGATGTGTAAATGGAAAAGTATATTCTGTTTTACGGTATTTGGTTGATACACTGAATGTGTAAATGGTAAAGTATATTGTGTTTTACGGTGTTTGGTTGGTAATATAAAAGTGTAAGTGGAAAAGTTGACCACAAAATTAACTGTAACAGTGATTTAAATATTATAAATACTATTAAATTAAATCCATTATTGCAAATTAAATTGTATTAATAATTTGAGATAAAAAATAATAATCTTAATATTTTATTTATAACAATAATATTAATAAAATATTAGTATAAATAGTAAAATATTACTAAAATATTAACTAAATAATAATATAAAATTTTAAGAAAACCTAAAGAACATTAATAAAATTTTAAGAATACTAATAAAATATAAATATTAAAAAATCTTACAAAAAATAATAAAATATAGTTATAATATTATAATATTAAAAAAACTTGAAAATTATTATAATATAAATTTTATTATAATATTATTGTAATATTACAGAAATATAAAATTAACAAAGTAAAATATAATTATAATTTAATAATAAATTATCATTATAGTATTATTATACTGAATTATTATTACAATATTAACATAATAAAATATTAATATAATAATAAAATATATTATGATATTAATAAAGTAATTTTTTATATTAAAAAATAAATAGTTAAATATATAGTGTAAATCACCTAGAGGGGGGTGAATAGGTGATAATGCTAATCTAGAAACTAAATGCGGAAGCTAAAACAATTTTGCAACACACTTAATACAACCAACAAGTGTAGCCGAATTCCCCGTGAAGGGCTCTGGACTAACTCCTCTGATTCCCCTAGATAAGGGTTGAGGTGCTATATGAAGCTCTTGTGGTTAAGTATAAGTGAGGCACACACACAAGCAAGCCAAGCATATAAGGATGATAAGCAATATGAAATAATACAAGACACAACACAAGCAAATTGATATGATGATAAGAATGATGCTTTGCACAAATAAAAGAGAGAGTTAGAGAGACAATGGATCAAACGCAAACACAAAGATATGTTTCGAGATTCGAGCCCCTAGCTCTACGTCCCCGCCTTCACCGAGAAGGATTTCTAATCCACTATCTTGTCCACCGAGGACTCCCACCGAGGGAACCTCCACCGAGGAGGATTTTTACAACAAGTGAGTACCGAACTCCTCTCTCAAATACCGCCTCACAACCGAGGGGTAGGCCCGTAGCCAAACAACAACCAACGCCTCTACCGAAGAGGGTTACAACCAATCTCCACCTCACAATAGAGAGAGCAAACACCAACCCAATACAACAACCTCAACCTCTACCAAAGAGGGAGCAACACAAGAAATCAAGGGTTTACAACAAGTGGTATGTCTCAACCACAAACCTCTTTCCTTTTTCCCACAAACAAAAGATCCTATAGAATAGGATAGAAGATAAGCTCAAGTGTGGAAAAACTAGAGTTTGGAAAACAAAAACTCAAAGAAAAATACATGGGAAAAACTCTTGTAAAAGATAGAAATGAAGAACAATACAAATCTCTCAATTTTTCTATTTTCTTTGATTTTTCCAAAAACTCTAAAACAAACAAGATGAATCCTTTTGGCACAAAACACTTTTGAAAACTTGTTTAAAACACTTGTATATGAGAGAAATTTTGGCTCTTAAAATCTTGTGAAAAACCCTAAAGAGATGGGTATTTATAGGCCCAAAAGAAAACTAGCCGTTAGGCTGATCTGTCAGCCTGACAGGCTGGCGATCGACCGGCCGGTCGACCGCCAACGGTCAAAAATATGACCGTTGGAGCAATCCGGTCGACCGCCCAGATACAGAGAGCAGAGCTCTCTGGTCCGGTCGACCGCCCGGTCGACCGGCCCACTGTGCTGCCATACGTGCACAGCTCTGTGCACGTCGGTCAACCGTACGGTCGACCGGCCCTTGGTGCGGTCGACCGCACGGTCGACAGACCTGGCCTGTCAGCCAGTTCTGGGTCAGAAAAACATGTTAAAAATATTTTTTAAAAATCTTTTATCTCTTCTAAAAATCCCAAAAATAGTTTTCTCATTTTGCATTGATATATAAACTTGTGATAAACATTTAAACTCAAATATCAAGCATATGAAACCATTTTTGTGTTATAACATTTTTACCAAAAACCAAAACTTGTATTTTATCAAACTTATATAATACATGAATAGGATAGTCAAATAAGTTTGTTTAAAAGTTAAGCATGCATGTATAGAAAGAATACATCTACTATACATAAACCAATTATACTTGTTTTGATCAACTATTCATGAAAACAAATATTGGTTAAAAACCAAACCGAAAACCAATATCCAAACATAAAACGTGTGTGTTGTGCACTTGAGCATATCAACTATTCTAAGCTTTACACATGATCTAAAACACACTAAACTATGAATACCTAATTCTTCTTGACGATCTTCATCTTCAAGTCGACCCGATCCAAAAACGTCGTGATCCAACGAGCAAGGCTATGTATGATCTTGATGCTCGGGCCCTAGAATCACCAAGTGAAAGCTTCCAAACTCCTCCTTTTGAAGCAATTACATGATCTGAAACTAAAATCACAAGATTATTAGTAAACATAACTACATGAGTTAATCATCATCAAAACTAGAGAGGAAGGCCTCCGGGCCAACAATCTCCCCCCTTTTGATGATGACAAAACTCATGGAGTTATATATGCATGGATTAAAGTTAAGCTTCAAAGAAGCTCCCCCTTAACTCATGCATAAAACAAATAAACAATAAATATGCAATGAATAACAATGCATAATCATGCATAAACAATAAAAGGCTCTAGATACCAATGAAATGTTCAAAAACACAACATGCTCTAGATACCAATTAAAATTAAACTAAATTAAATCTAAATTAAATTTAATATATGCAAAACATAAATATGCATATATAAAACTCAAAATCTTTCTCCCTCTTTTTGTCAATCATCAACAAAGGGGTAAAAACCAAAACAAAACAAAATCTTCTCCCCCTTTTTAATACAAAGAAACAATCATCAATAAGGGGTAAATAAAGACAATGTTCTCCCTCTTTTTGTCTAAAAAAAACAAAACCAAATAGGGGTGACAATCAATTAAGATATCAATTGAAAATATGTCAAAGTAGCATCTTGATACCAATTGAAAGTAAACATAGATCAATAAATAAATGGTATATGCTATATACATTCATAAGAGAAAGATGTGAAGCTTCCCTACATAGATACATTACATAAAGGAGGATGACAAGCCCTAATTCACATAACGTACACTATGCAATGTATGAGAGGAGATGTGAAGCTCCCCTACACACATGTACCACATAAAGAAGAGATTGTCAAGCTCTTCAATACAAGATACACTCATCATAAATCTATATGTAGAAGAGATGTTAAGCTCTCCTTGCATATAGGCAATACAAATCAAAACTTTTGTATTTTTATTTTTTTAATTAAACAAAATTTTGAGATACCAATTTTAAAACATTCAAATAAACATCTTGATATCAAAAAGAGTATTTTTATTTTTAAGTATATGATATCAATTTAAAATTTTTATTTTCTATCATAAAGCTAGGGAGTGGAGATACAAATACCAATTGAAATATGAAAATCGAATTTTCTCCCCCTTTATGAAATACCACAAAAACAATGCGTAGGCTTGAAATAAGATACCAATTGAAAATTTATATACTAATTGTAATTGAATCAATTGAAATAAAGTTAAAACTCAAGGTGTTGGGTTATGCTAAAGCTTGAGTAAACAAAAACTAACATTTGTGATATTTTTGAACACAAATAAAACATATATATGTATGAAAGATTAGATACCAATCGAAATTGATACTATTTGAAGTGAAAGCATACATACATACAAACATATATGAGTATACAAGAAAGGTCAAAATTGATACCAATTGAAAGAATTCAATGATACCAATTGAAACAACAATAATATCAAAGTATAACTCATATAACTAACCTCCCAACACATGCTTATGTTTAAAAGATTTTCAATGTAAAGCATACACAAGGCATGGTCTCCCAACCAACCGCACTTGGATGGTAGGGGTTTTCAAAAAAAATTTGAAAAATAAAGTGTGTTTAAAAACTCTACAAAAATAAAAAATATCGCAACTAGTTAAATGGAAAATTTGTAAACTAGTACGAAATCCTTCAAGCAAGGAATAAAACAAAATTATTTTCATGAAACATGAAATTCACATGATAATCAACACTCTAAGCCAATTAAGCATAAATATGACTCATGAAAACAAACACATGAGTAAACAAGAAATGTGAGTGTACAAATAAGATGTGAAGATCATAATCATGGAAGATATTCAATTAAGCGCAATTAATTCCTTGAAACATGAAAAACATGAAAATCATCAAAACTATTTATTCTTCAAGGTATATGTATGTCCTATACAAACTAAAGTATACATACATATCCAAACACAACGAGTCCACAAAGATATATGCATGAAGGCACGTGGCTCAAAGGATGTATATGTATAACGATAATTTGGATAAAATGGACATATACATGAAGTTAAACAAAAATTCATAAAACAAATTCAAAAATGGAAATACAAGTTTAAAATGCATGAATCATCAAAACTAGACTATACTAGCATATCTAATGGGAACAAATAAGCAATCAAGCACAAACATATATAAAGATTTTTTTGTGGCCCACTATATGTGTAAGTATAAATCCTAGTCTTAATGAAAACTAACATTTAAGTTTATATTCAAATCATGAAGCATCAAAACAAGATAAAATCATCATGATAAATCTTAAACAAGATTATTATGTAAATTCACATGTTATTAAACCTATGATAAACATGATAGCTAAACAAAGGTGAGAACACTAAAATAATGGTCCATATTAAACATGGGTGTCTCAAAATGCTATACATACATGTCAAGGATTTAATAAACATAGCATTGACATAATAATCTAAAAACATCAAAACATGCCATATATAATAAAATGAAAAGCATGTAAACAATAATTAGTAGTTAGGAATCGTTACCAAAACCTAGAAGGTAACTTTCCTTGTCTCCAAAACATGGTGGTCCTCTCCACCAAACTTCCCTTAAAAGTGATGCATCCAAAATGTTTCCTTTAAGTACAGAACGCATCCACTCCAAGGTACGGCTACTCTCACGTCATGCGAGAGCCCACTCCTACATCAAACATAAGAGGGGTGGTCTTTGGTACCCATAATCTTTTGGGTCCATGGGGTTAGTCCCTTCTCTAACCCAAACAAACTTCTTTGCTAAATTTGAAACATGTATACGATCATAGCAAAATTTAGTAAGGTGGTCCTTACGTCCACAATGTGTACATGAGTACACATGAGCATACAAGTGATGATGGTGTCCGTGAGGAGCATGTGTATGCCGTGGAGGGTGTGCATGCATAATAGATGGAATTTGCTTCTTTCGAAACAAAGATTCCAAACGTGTATGGCCCACAACACATTGGCTCAAAGTGGAGCCCAAACAATCAACACTCTTCTTAAGCATGGATATATCATTATCAATCAAAGAAGAAGTGTGGCATGCAATAGGTGAAGTGTGTGATACTACCCTAGCATGGCAAACATGTGCATCTAAATCATTTTTCAAAGATTTATTTTTATTTAAACAAATTAATTCTTTTGAAATAAAATCAATTTCTCTTTTCAAAGAATCATTTTCTTTTAAAACAAATTTAATTTTTGAAGACAAAACATCATTACTTTTCAAAACATTATCACAATCATTTTTATTTTTCAAAAATTTATTTTCTTTTAGAGCAAGGTCTAGTTGAGATCTTAATGAATCCCTTTCATTATAGACCTCAACCTTCTCTTGCAAAACCTTGTCAAGTCTAGAATGCAAACTTTTATTTTCTTTTTCAATTCCTAGACTTTTCTTTTTCAAAACTTTATATTTTTCAATTAATTTTTCACAAACAATAGATAGTTCTTCATTCAAAGTATGGGCATCAACATAATCATTTGAAGAACTAGCATCATCATCATCATCTAAGTGGGTTTCCGAGTGTACCTCAAGGGAGTCATTCCCTTTGACCGTATAGCATTGTTGTGGCTCGGATTCTCCACTAGATTCTTCTTCTTATTGGATTGACATTTGAAGCTCGGAGGTGGTTGTGGTTGTCAACTTGTTCCACACTGCAAAGGCGGAATCAAAATTAGAAACATGCATAAGATATTCTTTAGGTAGCGTGCTTCTAATGGCCTCAAGGGCTTGTGCATTGGCCCCTATATGCTTGCTATCACTAAGGTAGGATTCCTTGGTAATGGCAAAGTGAACCTTGTATCCTAGGGTTTGTAAATAAACGGACATCCTAGTCTTCCAAACAATGATGTTGGAAGGGTCAAACATAGGTGGGGTTATGAAGTCCATGGGTCCAAGCTATATGTGTGCAAACAAACAAGTGTGCAAATGCAAATGGTAGATTAGCAAACAAAGGATCTCACTCTTAGGATGTTAAGCCTAAGTATCAGGAGCATAGACTCTGATACCAATTGTAAATCACCTAGAGGGGGGGTGAATAGGTGATAATGCTAATCTAGAAACTAAATGCGGAAGCTAAAATAATTTTGCAACACACTTAATACAACCAACGAGTGTAGCCGAATTCCCCGTGAAGGGCTCTGGACTAACTCCTCTTGATTCCCCTAGATAAGGGTTGAGGTGCTATATGAAGCTCTTGTGGTTAAGTATAAGTGAGGCACACACACAAGCAAGCCAAGCATATAAGGATAATAAGCAATATGAAATAATGCAAGGCACAACACAAGCAAATATGATATGATGATAAGAATGATGCTCTGCACAAATAAAAGAGAGAGAGTTAGAGAGACAATGGATCAAACGCAAACACAATGATATGTTTCGATGTTCGAGCCCCTAGCTCTACGTCCCCGCCTTCACCGAGAAGGATTTCTAATCCACTATCTTGTCCACCGAGGACTCCCACCGAGGGAACCTCCGCCGAGGAGGATTTTTACAACAAGGGAGTACCGAACTCCTCTCTCAAATACCGCCTCACAACCGAGGGGTAGGCCCGTAGCCAAACAACAACCAACGCCTCTACCGAAGAGGGTTACAACCAATCTCCACCTCACAATAGAGGGAGCAAACACCAACCCAATACAACAACCTCAACCTCTACCAAAGAGGGAGCAACACAAGAAATCAAGGGTTTACAACAAGTGGTATGTCTCAACCACAAACCTCTTTCCTTTTTCCCACAAACAAAAGATCCTATAGAATAGGATAGAAGATAAGCTCAAGTGTGGAAAAACTAGAGTTTGGAAAACAAAAACTCAAAGAAAAATACTTGGGAAAAACTCTTGTAAAAGATAGAAATGAAGAACAATACAAATCTCCCAAATTTTCTATTTTCTTTGATTTTTCCAAAAACTCTAAAACAAACAAGATGAATCCTTTTTGGCACAAAAACACTTTTGAAAACTTGTTTAAAACACTTGTATATGAGAGAAATTTTGGCTCTTAAAATCTTGTGAAAAACCCTAAAGAGATGAGTATTTATAGGCCCAAAAAAAACTAGCCGTTAGGCTGATCTGTCAGCCTGACAGGCTGGCGGTCGACCGGCGGTCGACCGCCAACGGTCAAAATATGACCGTTGGAGCAATCCGGTCAACCGCCCGTTCGGACCGCCCAGATACAGAGAGCAGAGCTCTCTGGTCCGGTCGACCGCCCGGTCGACCGGCCCACTGTGCTGCTAGACGTGCACAGCTCTGTGCACGTCGGTCGACTGTACGGTCGACCGGCCCTTGGTACGGTCGACCGCACGGTCGACCGAACTGGCTTGTCGGCCAGTTCTGGGTCAAAAAAATATGTTAAAAATATTTTTTAAAAATCTTTTATCTCTTCTAAAAATCCCCAAAAATAGTTTTCTCATTTTGTATTGATATATAAACTTGTGTAAACATTTAAACTCAAATATCAAGCATATGAAACCATTTTTGTGTTTTAACATTTTTACCAAAAACCAAAACTTGTATTTTATCAAACTTATATTTTTCAATACATGAATAGGATAGTCAAAATAAGTTTGTTTAAAAGTTAAGCATGCATGTATAGAAAGAATACATCTACTATACATAAACCAATTAAACTTGTTTTGATCAACTATTCATGAAAACAAATATTGGTTAAATCAAAACCGAAAAACCAATATCCAAACATAAAACGTGTGTGTTGTTCACTTGAGCATATCAGCTATTCTAAGCTTTACACATGGATCTAAAACACACTAAACTATGGATACCTAAGTCTTCTTGACGATCTTCATCTTTAAGTCGACCCGATCCAAAACGTCGTGATCCAACGAGCAAGGCTATGATGATCTTGATGCTCGGGCCCTGGAATCACAAGTGAAAGTTTCCAAACTCCTCTTTTTGAAGCAATCACCAACTAATATCTTGTTACATGATCTGAAACTAAAATCACAAGATTATTAGTAAACATAACTACATGAGTTAATCATCATTAAAACTAGAGAGGAAGGCCTCCGGGCCAACATCTAGTAAAGTATAATATTGTTATATTAATAAAATATTAACTCTAAATAAAATAATATAAAATGGAATAAGTATTAATAAAATAATAAAGTATTAAATAAAATATTAAATAAAAATATTAAATTAAAATAGTAAATATTAAATATTAAAACAATATTAAAAACAATAAAAAAATTAAAGATTAAAAATATAAAATAATTAAATAAGAAATTGAACACTATTTAAAATATTAAATATTTAATAATATTAAATTATATATTGATTATCAAGTAACTATTTTGAAATGTAAGTGTACTACAAGTGAGAGTTACATGACCACAAAATTAACTGTAGCAACTGCAAGTGAGAAAATATGAGTGTAAAAGTGAGATTTACATGACCACAAATTTAACTGTAGCAACTACAAGTGGGAAAAGAAGAGTTGCATTATGCAACTTGTTTTTTAGCGAAACAAACAACGGAAAATGGAAAAGAAGTTTTACGACTTGCGTTTTGCGGCGTTTTGCAGCGAAACAAACACGCCCTAGGTCTACCAATAGAAAAATCATATCCACATTGATCCTACTCTTGCCTCCATATCTGCTAGCTCCTCTCAATCTGCTCTGCAAATGTCAGACAAGGACACAGCTGTTGATCAAGTTCATAGCCTGTAGCACCCTTTCTTAATAGGCTTAGAAACCATAATAAAAATATGCACATAGAAAAAATACTTGAGATGATTAATCAGGTCAAATTGAACCTGCCTCTTCTTAACGCGATCCAACAAGTCCCAGCATATGCTAAATTCCTTAAGGGTATGTGTACGAAGAAGAGAAAAATGAATGTGCCAAAGAAAGTGTTCTTGGCAACCAACATAATTGAAATTCTGTCTGGTCCTATTCCTGCGAAATACAAAAATTCTGGATGTCCCACAATTGAATATCCACATTGATCCTACTCTTGTCTCGATATCTGCTAGCCCCTCTCAATCTGCTCCACAAATGTCAAACAAGGACACAGCTGCTGATCAAGTTCACAAGCCTTTAGCACCTTTTTCTAATAGGCTTAGGAACCACGATAAAAATATGCACATGGAAAAAATACATGAGATGATTAATCAGGTCAAATTGAACGTGCCTCTTCTTAACGCTATCCAACAAGTTCCAGCATATGCTAAATTCCTTAAGGGTATGTGTACGAAGAAGAGAAAAATGAATGTGCCAAAGAAAGTGTTCTTGGCAACCAACATAAGTGAAATTTTGTCTGGTCATATTCCTGTGAAATACAAAAATCCCAGATGTCCCATAATTTCTTACACTATAGGACAAACAGAAATTAGCCAAGCACTTCTTGACCTGGGCGTAAGTATAAACTTGCTACCTCTCTCAGTATACCAGCAACTTAGATTGGGCGAGCTGAGTCCAACTTGAGTCACTATTTAGTTAGCCGATTGATTTGTGAAATTCCCCAAGGGAGAAATCACAGACGTCCTTATCCGGGTCGGGGATTTCATCTACCCCGTTGACTTTATTATGCTTGAGACCCAACTTGTGTCAAATCTACGGTCTCAAACTCTAGTCATCTTAGGGCGCCCATTCCTTGCTACAGCTAATGCCATAATCAACTGCAGGAACGGGTCCATGCGATTGACTTTTGGAGACATGACAAAGGAGATCAATGTCTTCAGTCTTGGAAGACAACCCATGGATATAAATGATCAGACTTTTAAGGTCATCCATTGAAAATTTGACCAGTGAGTACGAAGAGTGCATAGAAATAGACACAGAGAGTGAGTTTGATCTGGAGTCTGAGGATTTCAATCTGGAACAGATCATAAATTCAGCAGTAGACTAGGCATCAAGCCCAAGTGTACCTCATCCCTGGGCCAAAATTCTAAATCTCTCCTCCAATAAATCAACTCCTTTCCTAGAGTTAAAAGCTTTACCTGAACACCTCAAGTACGCCTACCTAGGCGGAAGAGAAACCCTGCCAGTCATCATAGCATCCCATCAATCGGGCAATAAGAGGATATCTTGATGTCAATTTTAAGGAGACATAGGGAAGCTGTTGGATGGACAATGAAAGATATTAAGGGGATAAGTTCAGTAATAGTATAACACAGAATTCATTTAAACGACGAAGCGATCCCAGAAGGGACCTACAGTGCAGGGTTAACCTACTCATGCAAGAGGCTGTAAAAATAGAAATTTTAAAACTATTAGACAATAGGATTATTTATCCCATTTTTGATAGCCAATGGGTTAGCCTGGTTCATGATGTCCCCAAGAAAGCTGGTTTTACTATGGCAGAGAACGAGCATAAAGAGTTGGTACAAACAAGACTGTCTACCAAGGTTTGTGTTTGTATTTCTTACAGAAAATTGAATGCAGCACTCGTAAGGACCACTTCCTGCTACCATTCATCGACCAAATACTCGAATGCTTGGTTGGACATGAATACTATTATTTTCTAGATGGGTACTTGGGATCCTTATTGTTGCAAAAGACCAGGAGAAGACTATGTTCACCTGCCCATTCAGAACCTTTGCCTACCGACGCATACCCTTTAGATTGTGCAACGCTTCCACGACATTCCAACGATGCATGCTTAGTAATTTCTCTGATATGGTAGAACATTTTCTACAGATTTTTATGGATGACTTCTCTATCTACGGAGATTCATTTGATCAGTGTATTCATCACTTAGAGTTGGTTCTACAAAGATGCAAGGAAAAGAATCTAACTCTGAACTGAGAGAAATGTCACTTCATGGTGAGACAGGGGATTGTCTTAGGCCATGAGATTTCTGGGAGAGGAATCGAAGTTGGAGAGGCAAAAATAGAAGTTATCATTAAGCTTCCACCACCCCAAAGCATCAAGGATATCAGATCCGTTTTAGGATATGATGTGTTCTACCAACAGTTTATTAAAGATTTTAGCAAAATCCCTAGACTCTTAACCAACCTGCTCGGAAAGAACGTGCCTTTTGATTTTAATGATGAATGTTTCAAGTCATGGGAGAAGCTTAAGCAAGACCTTGTAACTGTGCCTATCATTTCTGCTCTGGATGGGCTCAACCATTTGAAATCACGTGCGATGCCTCTGAATTTGCTATCGGTGCTGTTCTAGGACAGCGCATCGACAATAGGCAGCACGTGATTTACTACTCGAGTAGGACCATGAATGACGCCCAACCGAACTATACAACGATTGAGAAGAAATTCTTGGTTGTTGTCTTTACGTTAGAAAGTTCTGGCCCTACCTACTAGGGTCGAAGACTGTGATTTTCACGAATCACTCAGCATTGAGGTATCTCATGAAAGAGAAGGAAGCTAAAGCCCAACTGATTCAGGGGATCCTTCTACTTCAAGAATTCGACTTAAAAATTCATGATAAAGGAGGTGCAAAAAAATGTGGTGGCTGATCATCTGTCGAGAATTCCTAATGCACTAATAGTACAAGCTCCGATCAATGAGGATTTTCAAGATGAACACATCGTTGTCATTTTTAAGGAACCATGGTATGCAGACATAATTAACTATCGGGCCACTGAACAACTACCTGCTGAATGGACAAAGCAAGACCAATGTCGCTTCTTTACCCAAGTATGGTATTTCTTCTGGGAAGAGCCATCTCTCTTTAAGCATTGTCCTAACCAAATTATTTGACGATGTATACCAGAAGAAGAATAGAGGAGCGTGCTCAATTTCTAGCATGAACTTGCATGCAGAGGACACTTCGATCCCCGCAAAACCGCAGAGAAAGTTTTACAAAGTAGGTTTTACTGGCTCACTTTTTTCAAAGACTCATTCCACTTTTATGAGTCATGTGAGAATTATCAAAAGACTGGGAAAATTTTGAGACAGATGTGATGGCCCTAAACCCGATTCTCGAAGTCAAAATTTTTAATATTTGGGGTATTGATTTCATGAGATCATTCTCAAATTCCTTTGACAACCAGTTCATCCTGGTTGCAATGGATTACGTCTTGAAATGGGTAGAAGTCGTGCCTACTGAGACCAATGAGAACAAAGTTTTTGTCAAATTTTCAAGAAAAACATCTTCTACCGTTTTGGCACCTCCGAGCTATAATTAGTGATAATGGGTTACATTTCTGCAATAGAGTTTTTGAAGCTCTGATGCGGAAATACTCCATCAATCACAAGTTATCCACCCCTCATCATCCCTAAACAAATGGGCAAGTTGAAGTGACCAATCGGCAAATCAAGCTCATTTTGGAAAAGGCTGTAGGACAAAACCGAAAAGAATGGTCGGTCAAGCTAAAATGATGCGTTATGGGCTTACTGAATTATTTTTAAGACAATCCTGGGGATGTCTCCATATATAACTGTAATTGAAAAAGTTTGTCATCCACCTGTCGAGTTGAACACCGAGCCCTATGGGCTATTAAGCAGCTTAACTTTGGTCTGACTAATGTGTTATGGGCTAACCGAACCCTATGTGTCACACCGAGTTAGAACATTCTTTTTCTTTTTTTTATTCTTCTTCAAAAAAAAAACAAAACCTCTAGGACCAAAAAGAATTTTTATACTCTTCATAAAAATACCAAAAAGTTGTAAGAATTTTGGGAACCTTAGTAAAGAATCTTTATTTTAGCCTAAATAAAAAAATATTGGTTTGACTAAGTGTTAGGAGGGACAAGGAAAATAACTCATATTTTTTATTTAGCTTTAGTAGATTATGCATAAACTATACACACTTGGGATTTAGAGACAAAACTTTGAATATCATATATAAAAAAAAATACCCATTAAGCTGAATAATTGTGCCTCAAGGAGCATGATTATTCACGCCTAAAGAAAAATAAATAAATGTTGATTTTGTGGCCTACTCTACTTGCATATTTGACCTGAAGGGTATTTTTTTCACCTGGTGCCCTAAAACCATCTAGTTTGGGAGTCATCCATTAAATATGTGTTATACGAGTAAAGTAAAAAGCCTAAAGAAATTAAGAATAAACATCTAAATAAACATTAATAAAATTTTAACATTCAAGTTAAGTTGAAATATCCCAAGCCTATCACATTTACGCATAATGCATATCTATTAAAGCAAAATATTATAATGAGTTAGAAGTACAAATCCTTTTCAAATTCAAATGAAAACCATGATTTCTTCTTTTATGACGGCTAAAATATAGGAGGACTTATGAGGGTTAGACCTAATTCTTATAATCACTCGGTCATTTTTACTTAGATAATTAAAATTTCTTTTTCTTAAAAGAGGTTTGCTACTAACATTTTTCTTCACTTATTGAATTTTGTGGGTGCAATCTACCCCTAAGGAGATAACACTCCTTCTCTAGGAGAACCTAGAGGTTTAAAGGCTTGTTGTACATGTTCAATGCAATCGTGTCACCTGCGAAAGTGGTGTAATAATTCTCCAATTTTTATTTTGCTCGGGACAAGCAAAAAGATAAGTGTAGGGATGTGATTAGTCCCTAATATTGCATATTTCATACCACATCTTCACATTTATTTATATAAAATATTGCTAATAATGATTTTCTTTTGTCATCATAGGTCCATGGTGTGGAATGAAGAAGAAGACCCAAAATTACCATTTAATGGGTGATTAAAGGCCTACAAAGATAGCCATTAACCTTGGAGGGTGATTATGTCAGACCTGGGTGCTCAAATCTAAAATCTAGATGGTATAATCGACAAAGGGACGAAACGACAACGCACAGCAGGTGGCATTGCGCGCCCCGCTCTGGTACAGCCATGGAAACGCGAATTTTGCCGCATTTTCGTGGTAGTACTAGCGCGGCTGAGCCAATACTTTGCGCCAGGGTTTGTCCTCCTGGTACCTTTAATACCCCATTGATGTTCTACAAAAGGGGATATCCAGAGAGTTAGGATTTTTATATTAGTTTGATTTTAGGAGTTGTAGTTGTTTGTTTTTTCTTCTTCTTCTAACTTAGTTTAGCCATTAGAGTGAAAGAGAGAGTGTGTACAAGTTGTATTTGAAGATGACAATCTTATACAAGTAATATTTCTCCTTCTTCTTTCTATCACTTGGTGTTTTTTACTTGCTTTTACCTTCTTATTTTAGTGTATTTTTCTTCCTTCTTCTCTCTCTTATTGTTTTCTTTTTTTACTCATGTCTAGCTAACTTTTAATTTACATAGCTAACTAACTACTAACCAACTCATCTCTAATAACTTGATTAATAACCCAAATGAGTCAATAGTATTAAACAAAGTCTTGTGCAAATAAGAGTTATGATATCTTAAGACAAGGGTTCGAACTCTTACTTACTTACAAGTACTCCCATTCTTATGTCTCATGCTTAACCATTTTTTATGATTTATAGATTGTAACTTTATTTATTTTCGTAAGTTAGAGATATTCCTATTAATCTTTGCCGACACCATTAACGCACTTGTTTCTTCCTTATTCTCTCCTTCAATTGGATCTTGATAAGGGAATGCTCAAGTTTTGCCGTGTAAAGCTAAGTGAAAGGAAGAACTTTCATTCAATCTCCAACGTGAATAGTTCTTGTGAATAATGGTTATGCTTGCCTATGATCCATTGTAAGGCTACATCTTGAAGGAATTATAGATTAGTGGGAGCATTTAGTAGGAAGTTATCCATGCGTTTTTACACTTGAGAAAACTCATTTTTACAACCATCAACCAATCTAAGATATTCTTAAAACAACACTTGTTTTCTTTTCAATTCTTTATTTGAAACAAAGAACTTTCTCTTTACTTTGAACAAAGAAGCCACATCGAAGCTTCCATTGCTCTCCCTTCTTGTGGATACGACCCGTATAGCCACTTTGTTATTATAGAAGAATTGTAAAAGCAGTAAAATCGACCATCACTCCTTTACTTATTTTTGTGCATACTTTTTGCCGATCAGTAACCTGAAGCTGAGGAAAAGGAAGGGTGTGGCTAAATTGGCTTTCAATGACTTGGCCTCGCGGTTCTCATGGGTGACGTTGACGCGGGCTGCGCACGCAATGTGGCCAAAAATAACGCTCTTCGCACAGACCATCTTCAGGGAACACTCAGAAGGGACTTGAGAGCGGCCCTCTGAGGAGACCTTGCAATGCTGTCGCGCCACCCTAGGGCTCTTGGAGCCAGAAGAGGGGAACTAATATACTTTGCTTGGTCGAATTTCACGACAAATGACTCGTTCATTTTTCCCATGAAGGTGACTTCACCTTGTGCCACAACTTACTCATCAGTAGAGAAAGTAGTCCCTAGTTGAGTCGATCTCTTGTTTCTCAGAAAAAATTGAAAGAGTGCAAGCTTCTTTATTTGATTGTAAAGAAATTACAATGGATCAATAATCCGTTCGCAAAAGAGGAGAGAGTGATTAAATCTCCCCTTTGTTCAAAGCTGGGTTCTTTGCGTAGCGGTGAAAAATGAATCTTGTTTTCCATTGACAGGGTGAACATCAAGCTCTTCTGGGAATCTTTTCTTCAGGTCACGGACAAAGTAGTACAACTCCTATTCAAATGGAGTCTCAAAGAGGCTTGGGTATAAACTTATACTCAGTAAGTTAGTAGAAGAGTTTTAACTCTTTTTCAGGGCTCCTCAGCTGAAAAACCTGATCAAATTCGATCCAAAATTCTCTTGACCAAATTTGATCCGCCAAAATTCTGACCCTCTTGATAGCAAACTGAGTTATTTATAGGGGTTTCTAGGGGTAAAATTGTCCCCTAAATTCCTCCATAATAGGAGTTAACTCTCCTCATTACGTGGGCTATAACTGACCCGATAATGAGGGCAGTTACAACTAAAACGCAGGGTCTTCTGCAGTTGAAACGCGGGCTTCGAGCTCTGCATTTTGGCATTGCAGTGATGCTGGGACGCAGGCTTCGAGCCTCACGTTTTGGCATTATAGTGGTGCTGAGACGCGGGCTTCGAGCTCTGCGTTTAGCCGTTGAAATGCTGAGACACGGGCTTCGAACCTCGCGTTTTGACACTGTAGTGATATTGAGAGCGGGCTTCGAGCTCTGTATCTTGGCATTGCAGTGATGTGGAGACGCGAGCTTTGAGCCTCGTGTTTTGACACTTTATGATATTGAGACGCGGGCTTCGAACCCTGCGTTTTGGCAATGCTTTGATGCTAAGACGCGTGCTTCAAGCTCTGTATCTTGGCCTTGCGTCTAAAGTATAGACTCTGCTATTTGACTACTTGTCTTCAGTGATGTTTAGACAGTCTACAGTATTATTCCTTAGTTCTATTAGGCTTTCTAATCTGTCAAGGTAAGGAGCCTTTTGTCAGTGACTCCCAAACCAAACGATCTTAGGGTACCGGGTGAGAAAACACCTTAAGGATTTAAGGACTCGAGCAAATAAGGCTACAAAACTGAGAATTTTATTACATGGATAGCTTTTAGGCATGAATACTTATGTTTTATGAGGCACTAATACCTAACTTACTCAAAAGATTTTTGATATATTATATATATTTATTTTTTATTTAATTTTTTTATAAGGCATAAGAATCTTTGTTTTTGAACCCTAAGTGTGTAAGTGTATAAAGCATGCATATTTCATAAAGATAAAAATCAAGACTAAATTACTTCTCAAGATTCTTCCTAACCCTAGAATTAAAAAAATAATCTTGTTTTGACCAAGTATAAAAAATCCTAATTATGATTCTGCTATTCCTTAAAATTAACTTAATTTCTTATAAAAAAATAGGTCAAAATATTGTTTCTCTTTTCAAAAAGTTTTTTTAAAAAAGAAAAAATTAATTTTTTTAAAATAAAAAACCTTTAAAATAAAAAAAACTATGTTATATTAGAACCCTCCCCAACACTTATCTCATGCATTGTCCTCAATGTATGAATGAATGCATAAATACATGAAAAAGAAGAAAGGGAAGGAAAATTATCTTAAGGTGGTGGTCAGATTAGGTCAAGTGTTACTACCCAATCAAGATAATGTGGTTGTTCGCGAAACCAACCTTTATTGGCCTCTTTTCTATTTACATAGTTATAGTCCCCAATATGAATAGATCATGAAATACCCTATCATGAAACTTATTTCCTTTACATTACCAGTCTTGAAAAATCATCACAGAGTCATCATGGTCTATACCTATATCCAACAAAAGAATGTGACTTGGTGGAATGGTTGATTTGGGTTTTGTAAACAATACTAACTCAGAAAAATTAGCTTTGGGTTTAAGAGTCGATTTTAATTCAAGAGTTGAGTTCAAATCAAATAATTGAAATTCACATTCTTTTTCCATCAATAAAATATGACTATTCAAAAGTGGTGATTCAATTTCTAGATCTATGGGTACGAAAATAAATGTTGGCTCAGAAAATTGGTCCAAATTGGGTAAGGATACCGGAGTCAACATAGAATCAAAGATGGGAACTGAATCACAAGATTGGAGATCGGGGTCACATTCACATTCAAGTTCAATCTCATTGAATGGAAAACTTGTCAATTTGTCCAAGGTTTGGAATTGGTCCAGTTCGAGTTTGTGTGATGAAATTGAATCTTGGTCAAACTCTTCAAGATTTCATGATTCTGTGTTTTCGTCAATATGGTTAGAAGTGTCGGGAATAGTCAAAGATAGGGTAGGGAGAGTTTTCTTATTCCTACGCATGTTTTCCAATCGACTAAGTCTTACTTCTATCATATTTAAAGGATCACTTTGGAATTGAATCATGGATCCTGTACTCTTTTCTAAGTCGGTATGTTCTTCTTTAAAAATAGAGTAAGGATCTTTGATTTGAAAAGTTTTACGAAATTTTTAGTCTTCTAAAATTTGAATTCATCGCTTAAGCTCTTCTAAGACTTCCATCCTCTTTTCCTAGCCAATCGATTCTTCTAATGGTTGTTCGGGAGAAGGAGAATATGAAACTGAATGTTGGTAAGGTGGTTGACTATATGACTCGGGAGAGTTGTATCCCCACTGACTCTGTGAAGAGTGATGATGATTGTTCCAGTCTTGTTTATAGTATTAGGATTGGGGCATATATTGATTCAGATAAGACCAATCTGGTATACTTGGTTAAAGTTATGGTATGCCGGGTTGGTAATATATGAGTTACAAGCGGTCGGGGTGAAATATGAATCACTATTTGCATATGAAAGATTATAATTATAATACATATCACAAAGATGTTAAAAACAAAAAACAAAAAAACAAACAAATAAGAAGAAAAAAAATCTAGCCTAAATTAGGGAAGACAATAGACCTAGACGACTCCTAACAGGTTAGACTGTCCGCGGAGGATATATTGCAGAATCTGATCACAAGTTATTCGTTAGGTAGGGGCAATATTGGTGGGAGATATCCGCACTTAAAAGCGACTGGCCTAATTAAGCCAAACCACCAGCCTTCAAGGTTTCGCTTCCCAATCTCCAACCTTTGACACCGATTTGGTAAAGAGTCAAATTCTAATCAACTTTCCCGTTAGGTCAGTCTCCTACTGAGTCTAAGATGTCTCTAGGGCCAGCATCTATTTAGTTTTAGTTAGGCTTGAGTTAGTAAGGAGATTGTTTGTAGGCTAAGGGAGGGTAATGACTTCCCCACCTTATCTTATTTTTAAGAAAAGCCCTTAAATAAATTTAGTGCAACATATACATGTATATGAAAAGCAACACTTAAGTAATATAAACAATACAAAAGTGTTCCTATACTTGCTATGCATACATACCTTTGCTCCAGCACTCTTCAACAGTAATATAAAATGTAAATGAAATTAGAAAAATGCCTAAATGAAAAGTCTAACTATTTTTTAATTAATTACAAACACGAGTTACTTTTGAATTTTAAAAAAATATAGTGCAGAATAAGTTAATATAATAGCTACAGAGTTACCTTCTATAGTTGCCAACTTCCTGTAATCTACTCCTGCACAAAAAAATAAAAAGAAAAATTAACCACTTAGTAATTATTAATAATATCGTTCCCTCCCCGGCAACGATGCCAAAATTTGATTGTGAAAAAACTAGAGTTTTAAATAATGTTATTTGAAAGTAAAAGGAATCTCTGGCTCTTCATAATTTATCCGCGGTAGCAGTAGCAAGCGTGTCGAATCTACAGGGAGGGATACGATGGAAGCGTTTCGATATGTTTACTAAATTGGTTAAATGTTCTTCTTTATTTTGAAAATAAAAAGAATTTTATGTTAAGTTAGATGTAAACATAAATAAGGGAAAATATTGTTTGTTTTTTGTTTTTGTTTTAAGAAAAGGAAAATTAAGGTTTCTAAAATTATAAGAAAACTTAAAATAAAAGAAAGAAGATAAAAGTGGACTTACCCTTTTTGAAGATTACTTACCTTAGATTGTAGGCGAAGGTTTACTTTGAGTTGGAGGCGAGCAAAGCATAGTCCATAAAATTAATCCGATTCTGTCCACATTTGATCATCAAAACTCAAAGGCAAGTATGAAATAAGAAAGACTATGAAAGCAAATACATCGTCATGAATGGTGAATGGTACTCACAAAAGGCTAGGTTATTCCTATGCTTGAAGATGCATATGGATAGTAGTCATATACAAGAGGAAAAATATCAAAGAGAAAAATAAAAACAAAATAGTAAATTTTGATTAAATTGAAAAACTATGAAAGAAAGGAGAAAACTTACATTAATGTCACTTTCAATACAAACCTTACCTCTCTTGCTCTCATGAATCTATTCTCTAATCTTGGTTTACAAAGAAATTACAAAAAATAAAAGAAAGAAAAAAACTGAACTAAAAATCTGAATTTTGATCTCTGCTTTGAATCTGAGTTATTTCTCTGCTCATGTCTCTGCTGGTATATTTATAGGAGGAAGTCCAGGGTAGTGACTCATCAAAATGTTGACTCATCAAAAGGTATGTTCTAAGGGTTTTAAAGTTGAATTGTGAATATACTGAGAATATCCTTTTCTTCTTTTGATTGAAAATTTAATTGAGTTCGGTTACAGCTAGTTGTCATATTAATGGCTGAATATAACTTATCAAATGACTGAAATGGAATTAGTTGTAGATAAAAGCATTATAGCACTTTAAGTCTTCTTTTTGGAGGATCTTGAATCATCAGATTTGCATTGTTATAACGAAAGTTATGAACAAATTACTGAAAGATGCTCAGTTTGACTCCGAATTTTGATTGAGTTGTAGACTTTTGGAGTTTCCTTTGTTACTCTATCTTGCCATATAATCAAAGGGTAAATTCTCAGAATTTGAATTTAAACTCTGAATATGTTGAGAATATTGTTCCTTCTTTACTTGGAGAATAATTAATTTTCATTCACAAATTTAATTAGATTTTCCTTCCAATCTCTAAATATGATTGACTCAAATCTCTGAATTTATTGGGCTTTTTGAGCTTATTGGGCTCTTTTTCTTCTTTCCTCCTTTTTATAAATGTCTGCACATTACCAAGTAAAAGAGGATAAAATAGCAGAATAAAAAAATAAATATGGTAATGTAACAATAAATATGCAAAATTGATGAGTAATCAATTATCCAAGTCGAATGAGGTCGGTGTGAAATATGGATTCATATTAGGATTGAAAAATTTATTGTTGTTTAAATCTATTTCACAAACAATCACAAATAAAAAAAGAAAAAGCAAACAAAAAAAAAAGAAAAAAAATCAAAACCAAGCTTATAATAGGGTTGAGTTAGACCTAGGCGACTTGTAAATGGTCGATTACCTGGAGGAGGTTAGTGTATGTGAACCCGACTACGAGCTAATCAGTTAAGTAGAGCAAAATGCGATGGAAGGTATTTTGCGTAAGCAACTGGCCTAAATTACGCCAAACCACCAGATCTTCAAGACTTTGACCTCTTAATCCCTAACCTTAAATACCAATTTGGCAAGAGTATAATTCTCCGAAGTTCCACTCTTGGTCAATCTCTTAATGAGTCTGAGATGTCTCTAGGAGCCAATGTCTATCAATTTTTATTAAGGCTTGGTTTGTGTGAGTGGGGAGGTGGTTTTTGGGTAAAGAAAGGGTAATGACTTACTCATCTTATCTTGTATTAGGTTATGCTCTTAAGTCCAATTCATGCAAGTGTGCAATATAGACAACACACAAAGCGAATAAATCACCCCACGTGTTTATCCTATGATACATGCAATGTCACATGTACACCTCAGTCCAGATCACAACAACAGAACAAAATACAGTGTATTGGAATTGAAATTGACAGGTGCCTAAATGCAAATGTCTAAACTGTTTTAAAAGCATCCAATTTACTGTTTTTAGTTATTAATTATTGCAGTGTATAGATAATCAAAGCAAAAAATAGATAGCAGAATACATTATAACATGACATTTTGAACAACCCTGCAAAATATGAAAATCAGTGCCAAAAACTTGGCCGCGTTTTCGCGGCTATTATGGGCTTGAAGTGGCAAATTTATGTAAGCAGGGTCCCTGCTTTCTAGAGCAAGGACATGCAACAAAAAATAGAATTTTGCAATGTTCAGTTTCTGCAAAAATTAACATGCACACCAAAACAGAGAAGAAAATGCTAACAATAACATGAAATCAAAACCATTCTAATCTGCAGCAATGCGCAAAAATTTTTTTTAGGGATGAACCGTGCACGAAAACGTATATTTTAGAAAATCAGTACTTCAAGTATGGTGTTTTGGCTTCCTCGATACTTCCATTATAGCATATCGGCTATACAGGTCGAATCCACAGGGATGGGAGGCAATAGAAGCATTAATACTTCATCCACGTCGGATGTTAATAAGTTCTTCTTTGTTAAAGAAAAAGAAAAAGAAAAAAGAAAAGAAACTAGAAGTGATAGGCGGAGAAAGTGTTAAAGTCAGTAAAGTGAAAACAATGGATAAATGGTTGTGGGATTGGTAATATAAAATAAGAAAATAGAGGTGAAGTAAAACATAGAAACAAGTGAAGTAAAATACAAAGTGAAAGTATGGTAAAGTGAGTTGAAAAATGAAAAAGAATTTGTGGTGAAGAAGATCAAAACAATGGTGAACTTAGAAGGAGTGGAAAATAATGATAAAGGAGTTTTGAAATTGGTTTTTAAATAAGATAAAAAGAAGAAGATTCATGATTATTAACTACTAAGTGCTCCACTAATGATTGTTAAAATGAAAGAACAATCAAAGAGTTAAGAATTTAACGTGTAGCTTGTGGCTAACGGGTCGTGTCCACGAGGAGGAATGCGATGAAAGCTTTTCGGTGATTCATTTAAAAACAAAGAGTTGTGTTCGTTTTTTTAAGTGAAAAGAGAATGGAAAGAAGGAGATGATTAAAAGAGAAATTGCAAACTTTAGAGAAGGCTTTGGAGAAGGTGATTTAAAAAGCTCAGAAATTGTTTTGTTGATTATAATAAGGAAAAAAAATCTGGGCTCACTATCTCACTACTCAATCGTTCATTCTTCTATTAAAATCCTAAATGCCTCAAATTGATCATAGGCAAAACTTAAAGTTGATTTTAGAAAGTTTGAAGTAAAGCACATAAGATGGTTAGAAGAGTTCACTCTTTTCTTTGAAAAATCGTTTAGAATCGAATGTTAAATCATCAAGCGCGAAGAAGAAAGAATGAAGTAAAAATAGTTCAAGAAACGTTCATGAAAGAATTAAGAGTTTAACAATCCAAGCCCATCCTCATGTGCCTTCAAGAACACTTTCAAGAAGAAAGGCTTTAAGTAAGGCATGCAAATGATTCATTAGGTCTTTTTCTTTAAAATCAGAAAAGAAGAACTGAGAGAGGTACAATAGTGAGCCCAGAAAATCGATCTAGATACTCATGAAAAACAAAGAAGAAAGCAAGTAAATAATGCATGACATACCGAAATAAGAGTGGAAGAAAATGTGGCTCAATTCTTGTATTGCTATCACTTTAATCTTCAAGTACAAGCACTTAATTCCTCTCTCACAAGTATTGATACTAGACTACAAATTGAAAAACAAGAATACGACTTTTGCACTATCTAACAAGAGCCTAAATCCTTAGAAAATAAACACAAATTCTAATCCTAGTCTTCGCTCCCTTTTTCTCTGCTGAAACTGCTATTTATAGGAAAAAAACCAAAATGAGAGAATCCTGGGAAGATTAGGGGAACAAACGCTCCCCCATTGATGTAACAAGGCCTCTAAAACGCGGCTTGGGCCGCATTTTCGCGGCCTTGGTGTGGCCAGGTGGCCACACCCTATTGGCTGGCTCCCCTGGTTTGGTGTATTTCCTGTATCTTCTTCTGGTTTTCTTGTTTCTGCTCCAAAAGTTGATGAAACAGCCTTTAATTGTTTGGCTTCAACCGCTTGATTCAGGGAGGATTCTTCTCAACCTCTTGATAAGCCAAGATTTTGTCCTGATTCCTTGATTTCGAATTTATTCTGAATTAAATCAGAATTTGGTGGGCTTTTGGGCTTGTTTCTCTTTTCTTTCTTTTAGCACTTGGGCCTACATTTAACAAAGAAAAAAGAAGACTTATTAATAAGATTTATTAGCTAAAAATTATGGTAAGGTGACTATATGTGACTAATCATACCCCCACACTTATCTTTTGCTCGCCCTCGAGCAAAACATCAGAATAATTCTAATCAAGTATTGGACCACTTTCGCAGGTCACTCGATTGTACTGAGCATGTGAAACAAACTGCTAAACCTCTAGGTTACCCCCTAGAGGACAAGTTTTATCTCGTGAGGGTTTTCAGTGAATTGCACCCACAAAATCCATAAAGAAAGAGAAAAAAATTAGTATTTTCGAAAAGCATTTTTAAAGGAGAAAATATTTGAAGTATATTTGTGAGAGTTTAAGTAATCTATAAGTTATAGGAATATCAAATTTTTCATTCCTAAACTTAGTCTCTATTCAAAAACATGTCATCAATCAAAGTAAGGAGTCAAATTATTTTTCTCATCTAGTCTATTAATTTACCCCTGAGTCGTATGCACTACCGTGACTTTGAAGTTGACTAAGGGTTCTTTAACATCAACTCCTATGCCTTATTTATATGTATTTTTGGTGAATTTTATTCCTCAATTTCATTAGGCTTTCTAATCTGCCCTGTAACGAGCCTTCAGTCGGTGACACCCAAACCGGACAATTTTAGGGCACCAGGTGAGAAAACACCCCTAAGGACTTAAACACTCGAGTAGACAAGGCCACGAAACCAAGATTTTTATTTATGAAATGTACCCTTTTTAGGCGTGAATACTTATGCTTCATGAGGCATAAATACCCAGTTTAATCAGAGGGTTTATATATATACATTTTTTTCAAACTTATCTAATTATCTTTTGCATAAGTACCAAGGCTTGCTTAGGCCAAAGCACCTAGCTAATCAATATTTAGATTTGTTTATATTTTTTCATAATATATTTTTTTTATAAGGCATAAGAGTCTCTGTTTTTAAACCCTAAGTGTGTAAGTGTATTTAGTGTGCATATTTCATCAAGGTAAATATCACGACTAAATTACTTTCACAAATTTTCTTCCTAACCCTAAACATCAAACAAGTTATCTGACTTTGACCAACTATAAGAAATCCTAATTATGATTTTTCTATTCCTTAAAATTGACTTAATTTCTAAAAAAATATATCAAAATATTGTTCTTATCTTTCAAAAAGTTTTTTTTTTTCAAGATATAGTAGTCATCATGTTACATGTTAGAACCCTCCCCCACACTTATCTCATGCATTGTCCCCAATGTATGAAAGAAATGTATACATGCATGAAATGAAATGTAAAAGAGGTGCATATATTATACAGGAATATGTACAACATCAAGTTTCTCCCACACCTAGGTCTTCTTCGGTCTTTTTCCTCTAGCTCTCTTCCCATCATTCCAATGGGTCCTCTTTATAGGGCACAGTGGGGAGGCCACTTGTTTTGTCATTTTAGCTTCCTTTCTCCCCAGTCTCACCTTCTTTAGGTGTTTCTTCCTCATATTGCTACAATTATTATTTAAAAATTTATCACCACCACACTTCTACGTTGGAACTTCCTCACTATGAATTCCTAAGAATTCTAACTCAGTTACATATATCTCCTCAAAGCTTAGGTCAACACTTTCCCCTAGAAATGTGCAATTAACTAAAAGATCCATAGTTGGTTCATCCAAACACATGAGTTCTTCTTTGAAGAGGTTTTCAAAGAGTATGTCAACCGGAGGTTCTTGAATTATATCCTCATGCGATACATTATTGGTTGGCTCATCGAAAGTGAAGATATTCAAATCAAATTTTCCCTTTTTCAAAGGTACTCTAACATTAGGATCTTCGACATATGCCTTCTCATCAAGATAATCGCATTCATTTTTAAATAATTCATTAAGAAACAGCGACTCATCTTATAAATCTTCACTCTCTTCATCACAATTGTTTTCAACAAAGTTTACCTCAAATATTTGATCTCTTATCTTACGAGGTTGTTTTTCTAGGTTGAAGACATTGACTTCTCTAGTCATGTCCCCAAAAGTTAACCTCATGGATCCATTCCTACAATTGATGATGGCATTGGCAGTAGGAAGGAATGGTCGCCCTAGGATAACAGGAGTTTGAGTCCTATGATTGGAGTTAGACACAGGTTGCGTCTCAAGAACTATGAAATCAACAGGGTAAATAAACTCCACAACCCGGATAAGGACATCATTAATCTCCCCTTTTGGAACTTTCACTGAACGGTCAGCCAGTTGGATAGTGACTCAAGTTGGACTAAGATCGCCCAACCTGAGTTGTTGATAAACTGAGAATGGAAGCAAGTTGATACTTGCCCCCAAGTCAAAAAGTGCACGACTAATATCGGCTTGTCCTATTGTGCAGGCAATGGTTGGACTACCTGGATCCTTGTACTTAACAGGGATCGGACCCGATAGTAGCTCACTAATGTTAGTGGCTAAGAAGACCTTTTTAGGAATAATTAGTATTTCTCTTCTTGGTGCACATGTCTTTAAAAAACTTAGCATAAGATGGGACTTGTTGGATGGCATCAAGAAGTGGCATATTTATCTTTACTTGATTAAAGATCTCAATTATCTTATCCATGTGTGGATTTTGCTTATTTTTCAGCCTACTGGAAATGGTGCTATAGGCTGGTGCACATGACTGGTTGACTTAACTTTTTCAGATTCATCAAATTTAGGAGGAGTTGGATTAGATGAGGTTGATGCTGAAGTGCGATTGTGCTGACTAGTATTAGGTGGTGTTGACACTTAGTTATCAACTTTCTTTCCCGACCTCAATGTATGAACAGCATTACATTGATTCAATGATTGATCCTCAACCAAATGAGCTTGTTGTGAATTCTTAGGATTCATGATTGGTTGACTGGGTAAGGTACCCTTTTGCCTCTCATGTTGTGGGTTGGCTAACTGGCTCATTTGACCCTCTAGCCTCTGTATTGTTTGCATGAGGGAATCTTGGTTCTTCATGTACCTTTCCATATTTCTCTCAAAATCAGTCATTCTCCTTTCGAGTTGAGGATTCTGGAAGGAAGATAATAGAGCTTGGTTGGGATTTTGTTGATAATTTGAAAAATTGTTGGGAAAATTGTGAGGGTGATTGGAAAAGTTGGGTTTATGATTGGAAGAATTATTGGAATGATGGAAGTAGCTTGCATGATTTGACCGTGGGTGGTCATTATTTTGTTGGCTCCATGAGAAATTGGGGTGATTTCACTAGTCAGGATTGTACGTTGGAGCGTAAGGATCATTGTTTGGCCTTAAGAATGAATAAATTAGAGCAGCGTCTGGAAGCCCTCACTAATCGGAAAGGCCTCCAAGAAGCAGGGGTGGTCCTGCCATACCCGACAGAATGGGATCTTGTCCCATATCCTCCCAAATTCAAAGCCCCGACCCTACAGGACTTTGACGGCAAAGGGTCATCGAACCAACATATTTACTACTTCAAGTCTCAGACAGGGAACGTAGTAGCAAATGATGCCATCTTGGCACGTTTGTTCATCGGCACTCTGAAGGGATTCGCCTTTGAATGGTTCATGAAACTCCCCAAAGACTCCATCAAGAACTGGGGTGATTTGGAGAAACTTTTCCTTACACGCTTCTTCGAAGATGACTCGAAGGTTACCATGCCAACTCTCCTAGCAACAAAGCAACGAAAGGGAGAGTCGGTCAAAGCAATTGTGGAGAGATTTCAGAATATGGTGCTCCGATATCCTAACGGTATGACCTAGACCACCCTGATGGAAACATGTCGTCACAATTTGGAAACTTTACTCCTAGTCCAAATAGGAGTTGCTGGAAGCCGCACCTGGAAGCAATTAGTCCAGCAAGGTGAACAGACTGAAGAGATTATCGCAAGGGTTAGGGCAGAAGATAACAAGCCCCGCCAAAAAAAGTCGACAATGCGCGCCAGAAGTATCTTTCCAATCAAAAAGGAAAGATACATTGGCGACAGAGAGGAAATCTCCCGTTAGACCTCAGCCGATCAGAGGGGGTGGTTCTTCAAGTCAGCCGTGCGCCAACAGGTAGTACTCCTTCAAGGACGAGCATGTCGATTCATTGTTCAAGTTACTCAACAAGAGCAACAGATTAAAGCTTCCTGAAGCTAGCGTCCTGAGGAAGTCGGTAAGACCAACAATCCCAACTACTACTTGTATCATAAGATGCTGGGGCATCCTCCCAAGAGTTGTTACATCTTTATAGATATCCTCCAATCTTTGATTGATGTAGAGGTGCTTAAGCTCCGCCCAGAACATAAGAAAGTGACGGCAAACATGACGTCATTTCTTCAGTTCGGGAATTAACCTCCGACACTGACTGGAGTAGTTCCCATCCCGAAAGGGGAATTAAGAATGATCAATACAGATCTGCCACCACCAGCAAGAGAAAGGTCTCGTGCTTGTTCCTATACCTCAGGGAGAAATCATGTGGGTTCATCCCGACCTTATGGAAGGCCAACAGTGGACTACTGTTACCAATAGGAAGTCCAAAGGCAAGGTAAAAGTTTCACCTTACAACGTGGTGTGTGCCTCTTCTCGAGAAGTAGAGACTGATGTCCCGTTACTAACCAATTCGGAGGAGGAGACAATCGTCCTTGCCGTAGAGTTGAATGCACCACTCATAGCCAAAACTCGTTCGGGACAGTCGTACTTAAAGAAATATGATGAATTGGTAGCAAATTCGCCTAAACCTACTCCAGAGCCAACCAAGCCATCCATGAAGCAACCTGTGGAGAAGCAAAAGGAGCTTCAGTATTCCAAGGCTCTCCTGAGGGACAACGCAGAAGGATCTTCAACACCTTATCACTTTGACATCCTGGCTCAATTGTCCAACATCCCGGCTAAGATCACTCTTTACGAGCTCCTAAGATTGTCATAGTCAACAAGAGAAGCTCTGAGAGAAGCTCTCGATGATGCTGAGCTCTTCATGGCCCAGATTCCGGTTAAACCACAGGAGGAAGACGAAGAAGACTACCTCCATACCTCTCAACATGCCCCCTGCATCACCTTCACGCCAGACGACATGCAGGTCAAGGGGAAACATGATAGGCCCTGTACTTCACAGGATACATTGGATAATCTGAAGTGAGCCGCATTCAGGTAGATCCAGGATCCGCGTTGAGCATTATGCCTCGTCAGGTCATGCATCACTTAGGGATCCCAACCAACCGATTGAGCGCCACCCAAACTGACATATATGGTTTCAACGCCAATGGTACGCTCCCAATGGAGAAGATTAAATTCAAATGTCTGATTGGGGACCTGAGATCTGAAGTGACATGCTATGTGATTGACGCCGACACTTCGTACCATTTGCTGCTGGGACGACCATGGATTCATCGTAACTCCATCGTCCCCTCCACTCTCCATCAAGTCATGAAGTATATTAACGGAGATGAGAAAGTTCGAACATTGATCGTCGAAAGACATACGTTCAAGGGGGTAGAGAACTATTTCACAAACTCCCTCCTATACTAGGATTCTCTAGAGACAAATGAGAATCCACAGCCAGAGGAACCATACTCTGGTAATGAAGCTAACACTGAACCAAAGGCAGAAGAAGAATGCCTTTGGGAATTAAATCCACTTGTAAAGAGTACTAATAAGCTCGATGTTAATAACACCGCCAATGATATAGGCGAGTTGTACATTAGTGAAGAATTAGATTTGGCTTACTTTTCTATGTTTGCTTCTGATTTCATACCATCAGACACTAGTATCGATGAAGGTGATGATCTTGATCGGCAATAGATGCCCTGACATCATTGCATGTATCAATGAAGTCATCCAGCATATCAAAGTGTCAACGAAGCGCAAGGATCTTTATTCGAGGTCCCAGTAAGACGCAAAGGCTAAAAATCAATTCTTTTTGGAAGAATCAAGTCCAAATTGATGCCTCGCGAAGACTCAGAAAGAGAAAACGAATCCCCTCAATTCTCCCATTATGAGCCAAATGTACTCAGAATGATGGAGAACATGGGGTATGACCTAACAAGGGGTCCTGGCTTGAACTTCAGCAAAGAAAGAAGAATATTACTTCAATCTTTTGTTCCAAAAGGGAAAGCATCTGATTATTATCATCGAACTCGCAGGGGGTTGGGTTATATGTCAACCCCAATCCCGTCAGCCTCTGAGTCTGAAGAGTCATTATACCATATCACTTGTCGGGCACGTCATCGTCGGAGTCAAATGTCAGTGTCGGCAATATTTTCAAGGAACTTTCGATAAACATGATTTCAACAAGCCACCTAGAAGATGGAGATGAAGAAATAATCCAGTCAGATACGAATCCTTAGATCAAACGCATAAACACTTTCTGGATATTCGCTTTGAACAACGTGAACTACCTACAGAAGATAAGGTAACCCAGATCAATCTGGGAGATAAGGCTAATCCTAAGCCCATCTTTATAAGCGAAAGCTTATCACCCTCCGAGAAGGAAGATCTAATATCTCTTGTGCGGGAGTATATATATGTTTTCGCTTGGAACTACGAGGATACACCTGGGCTTGATCCTCAAGTGGCCATGCATCGCCTCAACATCAATTCGGATGCGAAACCAGTCAAACAACAGCAGCGACGGTTCCGTCCAGAAATAATGGAAGCAATCCAGTCGGAAGTCAAGAAGCTTATGGACTCCAGTTTCATCAGGAAGGAACAACACCCTGATTGGGTAACCAATATCGTCCCCGTTACCCAAAAAAAGGGAGGATCTGGGTTTGCATTGATTTTCGCGATCTAAATGAGGCCTGTCCTAAAAATGAATTCCTTCTTCCAATCACAGATGTTATGATCGACAACACCTGTGGGTTTGAACGGATGTCTAATTAGTCTCCAAAACTGCATATTTCATATCACATCTTCACATTTATTAAATATTAAATTCTGCTAATAACACATCTCTTGCATGTTTCTAGGTCCATGATGTGCAATAAAGAAGAAGACCCTAAATCACCATTTAATAGGTGATTAAAGGCCTATAATATAGCCATTGACTTTGGAGAGCTGAATCGTTAAAACCAGGGGCCAAAACCAGAAACTGGGACATCTAGCTGTCAGGGGACTGATGCGACAGCGCGCGGCAGCAGGCGCCGCGCTCGCGGCTCTACAAGAGCCGTAGAAATGGCGGAAACGTGGCTATGGCTGCGTTTTGGCGGCCGTACGAGCGCTACCGCACTCATGTTTTGGGCCAGGGGTTATCTTCCTGGCCCCCTGTCCCTTGGTGCCTATATATACCCCCCTGGGGTTCTTCAGTGAAGAATATACAGAGAGTTAGAGTAGTTTCTTCTCCTTGTTGTAGTTCAAGGTATTTAGATTAGTTGTTCTTCTTCTTCTTTTATATTTTCTATTTTTATAGATCATGTAATAAGAAAGAGAGTGATCATAAGATAAAAGAGAAAGTTCTTGTAATGGAAGGTGACACTCTATGAAAGATTCTTCCTTTATCTCTATTTGCTTCTTCTTTAACTTTTTACATGTTTAGCTAATCTTTTTTCTCATAGCAACTAACTACTAACCACTAACTAGTCTAACTTCTTACTTGATAATCCACATGAATCTAATAGCCTCTACTTGGCCTTACTCTTGCAACAGCCATTGATGGCTCATGATGATAGATCTAACACTCTAATATCTTAACTCTCTAACAAACTAACATTACTTTACTCCATGCTTGCTCTTATTTAATTTTGATGGTTTAAGTGTAGCTTGCTGTTGTTTTGTTGAGTTTGGATGGGATGAGTTACCATATGGGTCATACTTTGAAAAGCTCTTAAACCAAGGACTAGTGATGGCCAATGATACATATGAGGCAACTATCACTAAGAGGTTAACATGTTAGTGGAGCCATTAATAGTTAGTAGCCATGGGTTTTCTTTCTTTTTCATTTTGTTTTAGAAATACTATCAAAAATCACAAATATATTATTTTCTATGTTTCCCACTTCTTTGTGTTTCACCGTGCTTCTCTTTTCATTATTTATTTTCTTTTCTTTTCATTCTTTCAAACATTGAAGAACTTTTAACATACACGTAAATCAACCGGTAAAGCTTCTATCGCCTCCCGTCCTTATGGATTCGACTCGTTTTAGCCTCTATGCTATAACGGAGTATCGTGAAAGCCAAAGTACACACACTTTAACTCTTAACTTCAAAACATACACTTTTTGTGTGCGATTTCCCCCGATCAAATTTTGGCATCGTTGTTGAGAATGGGAACGGTTTGATTTCATGTTTTTGTTAACTTTTCTTCTTTGTTTTTTAGTGTGCAGATCAAATTCTTTAGCATTGCAGAAGTCCACACTCGCTTTTGTGTGGTTGGGTAAATTCTTGTATATTCTTATACTCTACTGCTAAATTTTTTTATATTACCTTTGCACTATAATAATTAAGAATTAAATACAGAATTGGATGCTTAATGGTTTAGACATTTGCATATAGGTACGTGTCAATTTTCATATCAATATACTATATTTTATTCTTCTGTTGTAGGGATCTTGACGGAGGTGTACATATTGCATTACATATAGTTAGGACAAATACGCGGGTGATTTACTCTCTTTATGTGTTCATTCTTGTCTATATTGCACATTTGCACGAATTAAACTTAAGGTCAACACCCAATACAACATAAGGTGGGAAATCATTACACTCCCTTAGCCCAAAAATCACCTCCCCATTCACACAACCCAAGCCTAAATAAAAATTTTTAGACGTTGGTCCCTAGGGACATCGCAGACTCATTTAAGAGATTGACCTAAGGGGGAAATTGTTAGAAGTTGACTCTTGTCAAATTGGTGTTTAAGGTTGGGGATTGAAAGGCGAAACCTCAAAGAACAGTGGTTTGGCATAATTAGGCTCGTTGCTCTGGCACGGATATCTCCCACTAATCTTGTCCCTACCTGGCCGATTAACTCGTGGTCAGATTCTGACAATATACCCCACATAGACAGTCTAACCAGTTAGGAGTCGTCTAGGTCTAAGTCAACCCTAGCATAGGCTTGTTCTCTTTTTCTTTTTCTGTTTGTTTGTTTTCCTTTTTGCATATTGTGATATGAATTTCAACAACAACAATTTTTTCAATCCGAATATGAATCCATATTTCACCCTGACCTCATTTGACTGGATAACTCCGACCCAGCTATGTACAATATGAACCAACCATATATACCGGGTTGGGATTATCCGACTCAATATGACCCGTATCCCTAATCCTATGACTATAATTTTTAAAAATTTTAACCCTTCACAGAGTCAATGGGGATTCACCTCCCCCGAGTCAAATTTTCAACCACATTGTCCACAATTTTCACAATATTCATTCCCCAATTCTGCTTCATATCCTCCTTTTCCTGAACAACCTATTGAAGAAAAATCACCATTGCAAAGGACTTTGGAAGAAGCGATGAGGTCCAAAAATAATTTGAAAACAATATGGCCTCATCATATCCACAAAAATTTCAAAATTCATATAGTTCTTTTTCAGAACCAATCAAAAAAATCATTGTGGAAAAAACTATGAAATTTGTTCAAGAGACCGAGCGAATAATACAAAATATGAATAAGTTTCGATGTCCATCAGATGTTCATATGACTCAAGAATCTTGTCATTTTGGAAATCCAGCTTCAATTTCATCATACCAACCTGAACTTGTCCAACATTAAATTCTTGATAGTTTGACAAGTTATCCAATTCCTGAAATTGAACTTGAAGAACCTGAGCTTCAATTTAGCGATTCGAGTCCAATCCTTAAATCAATATCGACTCCTGTAGTGTTACTTGAACTAAGTAACGTTCTTTGAGCCAGTTTTGATTCCCATAATTCTGAAACTGAATCGATCATTTCACCCATTCATATTCCTTCTGTGGACGAAAATCAGAATCAATTTCCTTGCATCCTTTTGAACTTGCCTAAAATTTTGAAAGCCACCTTGACATTTTGGCAAGTTATCCTTTTCTCGAAATTGAACTTGAGCTTGAAAGTGAACTTGAACCTCAAGTTGGTAATTCCATTTCACTTTTTGATTAAATAATGACTCCGGCACTTTTACCAATTTTTTCTCTATTCCGGAGTCAACATTGAATCCTGTACCAGTACACCGTGAAATTGAATCACCAATCTCTTATGATCACACTTCATTGCCGGAAAAAGTGTGCGAACATCAATTCTTTGGTTTGGACCCCATTTTGAACCAATTTTGACTCCTCTTTTTGAATCTCGACTTGATCTGAATCAAATTCTCGAGTCGGTATCAGTTTTTACTCCTCTTCTATTTGAGTCTAAATCAATCATCTCCCAAAATCACTCTTCATTGTTGGACAAGAATGTTGAAGAAAATGACTCAGTAATTATTTTTGAAAATTGAAAATTAGATGAGGATAATTTTTTCAATAAGGCTATTCATTCAATCATTCTTTTATTAGGTCATATTAGAGAGGTCATTGGTGGGTTTCTGTAAGATCCACGATATCTTGATTGGGTAATTTTCCTTCCCTTCCCATTTGTTTCATGTATATACACATTCCCGATGCATTGAGGATAATGCTGAGATAAGTGTGGGGGAGGGTTTACTAACATAGGTAGTTTTACATTTTCTTTCTTTTACACTTCTTCTTAGGAAATTTTTAAAATTTTCTTTTATATAAAAACTCTTTTCTTTTCCTTTTACAAAACTTTTTTTAAAACAGATAAATAGTTTTGATTTATTTTTAAGAAAATTAAGATTATCTTAGGAATTAGGAAGACCTAAAATTATGAATTTTTAAATGAAGTCAAACTAATAGATCTTGTTTAAATTTTAGGATAAGGAAGTAAGATTGGAAAGTAATTTGATCTTGAATTTTTTGCCTTAGATTTATGCACTTCACACTTACACAATTTTTGAGATTGAAACAAAGACTTACATGATTATTCACACCTAAAATGGTGGACAAAAATAAAAATAATCCCCTTTAGTTCTGTGGCCTTGGATACTCGAGTCCTTGAGTCCGAGGGATGTTTTCTCATCTGGTGCCCTAAGATTACCTGGTTTGGAGTCACCGGCTAAAAGCTCACTACCCGGGTAAATAAGAAAGCCTAAAAAAACTAAAGGAAGAAAAAATATATAAATAAATTTATATATATACACAAATAAATTGCATGAAAGTTAGAGTCGATATCTTAAAAATCTCCACAGTTCACAAAGTCCATATTTTTCTAAGAGTTTTGTGAAAGATCAAAGAATCGATTCAATTTTAGATTCTTACATTTAACTTATAACAAGATTTTGTATTTCGACTTAGTTTAAGGAAGAACAATTTCTGGTTAACCTCTGACCTTGGATCACTTATATTTTCACAAAAACTACTTCATACTTTTCTCTATTTCAAAATGAATTTTCAAAATACTAATATTTGATTTCTTTCTTGATGGATTTTGTGGGTGTAATCAGCTGAAAACCCTTAGGAGACAAAACTCCTCCTCTATGGAAACCTAGAGGTTTAACGGCTTGTTGCACATGCTCAGTGCAATCGCGTCACCTGCGAAAGTGATGTAATAATTTCTTTAGTTTTTGTTTTGCTCGGGACGAGTAAAAGATAAGTGTGGGGGTGTGATTAGTCTCTAAAACTGTATATTTCATACCACATCTTCACATTTATTAAATATTAAATTTTGCTAATATCACCTCTTTTGCATGTTTCTAGGTCTATGGTGTGTAATGAAGAAGAAGACCCTAAATTACCATTTAATGGGTGATTAAAGGCCTATAATATAGCCATTGACTTTGGAGAGCTGATTCGTCAAAACCAAGGGCCCAAAACTAGAACTGGGACATCCAGCTGTCAGGGGACAAAAGCGACAGCGCGTGGTAGCAGGCGTCGCGCGTGGCTCTAGAAGAGCTGCGAAAAGGCGACTATGGCTGTGTTTTCACGGCCGAGCGGGCGTAGCCGTGCCCGTGCTTTGGGCCATGGGTTGTCCTCCTGGCCCCCTTTCCGCTGGTGCCTATATATACCCCCTGGGGTTCTTCAGTGAAGAATATACAGAGAGTTAGGGTAGTTTCTTCTCCTTGTTGTAGTTTAGGCTAGTTTAGGTTAGTTATTCTTCTTCTTCTTTTGTGTTTTCTATTTTTATAGATCATATAATAGGAAAAAGAGTGATCATAGGATAGAAGAGAAAGTTCTTGTAATGGAGGGTGACACTCTATGAAAGATTCTTCCTTTATCTCTATTTGCTTCTTCTCTAACTTTTTACATGTTTAGCTAATCTTTTCTCTCATGACAACTAACTACTAACCACTAACTAGTCTAACTTCTTACTTGATAATTCACATGAACCTAATAGCCTCTACTTGGCCTTGCTCTTGCAAGAGCCATTGATGGCTCATGATGATGGATCTAACACTCTAACATCCTGACTCTCTGACAAGCTAACATTACTTTACTCCATGCTTACTCTTATTTAGTTTTTATGGTTTAAGTATAGCTTGCCCTTGTTTTGTTGAGTTTGGATGTGATGAGTTAACATATGGGTCATGCTTTGAAAAGCTCTTGAACCAAGGACTAGTGATGGCCAATGATACATGTGAGGCAACTATCACTAAGAGGTTAGCATGTTGGTCGAGCCATTAGTAGTTAGTAGCCATGGATTTCTTTCTTTTTCACTTTATTTTAGAAATACTATCAAAAATCACAAATATATTCTTTTCTATGTTTTCCACTTCTTTGTGTTTCACCGTACTTCTCTTTTCATTCTTTATTTTCTTTTCTTTTCATTCTTTCAAACATTGAAGAACTTTTAACATACTCGTGAATCAACTGGTAAAGCTTCTATCGCATCCCGTCTATATGGATTCGACTCGTTTTAGCCTCTATGCTATAACGGAAGTATTAAGGAAGCCAAATCACACACACTTTAACTCTTAACTTCAAAATATACACTTTTTGTGTGCGGTTTTCCCCCAATCAATGTCCTTTATGGATGGATTCTAGGATATAATCAAATTAAGATATACCCTGATGATGAAAAGCATACATCTTTCAAGACGCCATTAAGGGTATACTGCTATATTGTCATACCTTTCAGATTAAAGAACGTAGGGGCAACATACCAGAGAGCTATGAATGCAATTTTCACGAGCATATACGCAAAACAGTAGAATGTTACATCGATGACATTGCAATAAAAAGCCTTGCCAAGGGCGATCACGTAGCAGATCTAAAGACTGTATTTGATATCATGCGGGCACATCAGTTAAAAATGAACCCCTAAATCTTTCTTGGGGTAGCCAGCGGTAAATTCCTAGGGTTTGTTGTTACATCCAAAGGATCCACCTTAACCCATAGAAAGTCCTAAAGTTCACCTAGAGAGGGGTGAATAAGTTATAAGCAATCTAATGATGAATAATGTGGAATTAAAAACTATTTATGCAAATTAAAAACTATTTATGTAAACACATAAGGTATAACCAAAGAGTGTAGTCGAATTTTTGGTGAAGGACTCTGGACTATCTCCTCAAGATTCCTCAAGATAAGAGTTGAGGTGCCATTATGGCACTCTTGGTTGAATACGAGTGTGAGTAAACAATCCCAAGCATACAACAATAAGGCATAAGATATATAAAGCATATGAAGATAAAAGCATATAAGCAAGCTAGATATAAACACAAGTGAGATATAGAGGAGCAATCACAAACACGGGAGATTTGTTTCGAGATTCGAGCACCATTGCTCTACGTCCCTGCCTTCAACACTATGAAGGATTTCCACTAGAATTGATCCCACCGGATCACCCGGTGCCGCAACACCTACAATGAGTTCACACTAGAACTCCTTCGACTCACTAGTCCCTCTCTTGTTCCTGTACGAACAACACACGCAAGCACACTAGCTTGCCGATGCCGCACCTCTACACTGAGCTCCCACAAGAACTCGAAATAACACGAACCCGCAAGTTCGCCTCCTCAAATACAAAGTAGAATACTTGGTGATCTAAAGACTTTGATCACCTAAAAACACTCTCATAACAACTCTCCTATAGGATGGATATAGCAATGAAAAGCTCAAGTATGTGTGAAAAAAACTTGGATAGAATTTGTGGTAAAAAAAACTCAAGAATTCACTTTTGAAAACACTCTTGATATACTCTCCTTTTGATATGTAAGTATTTGGCTATAAAACAAGTGGAAATAAACACTTAGAGAGATAGGAAAACTAGCTCAAAAACTCTCTTAAAATCTTGTCGAAAACAGTCCTAGAGAACCCAATTTAGGCTCCCAAATATGGCCGTTGGAGGCCATATCAGCAGCTGACGCGCCTGTCGGTCGACCGCCCAATCGACCACCCACCGGTCAAATTTTTGATCATTGTGCCACCTGTCGACCACCCAGTCGACCGAGACCTAGATACAGAGAGCAGAGCTCTCTACCGGTCGACCGTCCGGTCAACCGAGGCCAAATTCAGAGAGCAGAGCTATCTTGGCGGTCGACCGGGTCGGGCGACCGGCCCTCCAGCCAAACTAGCTGTGCACGTTTGTTCACATCGGTCGACCGACTTCTGTCTCGGTCAACCGTCTGGTCGACCGACAGAAGGCCTGGTCAAACATTTTTAGGGATTAAAACTTGGTCATTTTATCTTTAATAAAATCCCATAAATTCTCATAAATTCTACAAAAAGTAAGTTCATTGATAACATTGATATACAAACATGTTTGATTAAAAAGCAAAACATATTACAAATATTTTGAACTATTTTTGTGATGTAGAAATTTTAGCATTAAACAAAAACGTATTTTTCAAAAACAATCTCCAAATTAAAAAATAATTTTTCCAAAACTTCTCCAAACACAAAAATAAGATATTTTAAATACTTTTGAAGCTTATTGTGTATGGATATGATCCACTACACATACGAGATGAAATATCTATGTTTTTGACAATAAGCTCTAAATTAAGTTTTGACAAAACATATGTATATTTTGAAGCTTAAAAAACTAAAACAGTATTTTCTAAAACATATATAAATTTTGTGTGTATGTAAATGTACTTGAGAAATCCACCAACTAATCTATCCTTTATATTTTATCTAAAAACAAATCTTGACACTTACAAAACCCGACACAAGTCTTCTAAAAATCTTTTTCTCCTTCTTGACTTGGTCCAAACCTTGATCCTATGAGCTAGACTCCTCTTGAGTACTTGATGCGATCTTGATGCGCGAGCTCTTGAATCAACACGTGCTAGCTCCAAAACTTGACTTTGAATCGTTTGAATGAAGCTAAATACCTACTAAGATCTTGATCAAATATCTGAGACTAATTAAACACAAGATCATTAATACATAACTACATGAGTTAATCATCATCAAAACTAGAGCGATGGGCCTTTGGGCCAATAATCTCCCCCTTTTTGATGATGACAAAACTCATGAAGTTTTATATGCATAGATTAAAGATAAGCTTCATAGAAGCTCCCCCTTCACTCATGCATAATAATAACATAAATATATTCAATGAAGTGCATTAAACAAAACAAATATATATGCATAAATAAGGAGATAAACATGCATAAAATCAAATTCTTCTCTCTTCATAAACAAAGCATATATGCATAAACAAGAAAATAAACATGCATATATAAACTCTCAAAATTGTTCTCCCCCTTTTTGTCAAATCATCAATAAAGAGGCAAAAACAAATCAAACAATAAAGATATATATGCAATATACATTCATGAAGAGAGAGAGAGACGTGAAGTTAGCTCCCACTTCATACATGCAATACATGAAGAAGAGATGACAAAACCCTAACTCATATAAAGCATAATATACAATGCATAAGTGGAGATGTTAAGCTCCCCCTACACACGTGTACCACATAAAGAAGAGATGTCAAGCTCCTCAATATACGATACACTCAACATGAATCTATATATAGAAGAGATGTTAAGCTCCCCTTACATATAGGCAATACATATCAACAAATTTTGAAATCACTTTAAAACAAATTTTTGAATATTCTCTTAAGTTAAAAAAATAAATTTTGATACCAATGAACGTAAAACATTTTGTACCAATGAACGTAAAACATTTTGTATTTTTGATACCAATTTAAAGTAAAACATTTATATTTTTAGATACCATTGAAATATATTGAAAATTTGATACCAAATAAAATGTCAATTGAAATACCAATTGAAAATAATGCATAAGCTTATAAAGATACCAATTTATATTTAACTTTAAGTTAAGCTTAGCATAAACATAATTTGTGCTTTAAACATGTAATGGATATTGTAAATCAAGCACAATTAAAATATATATGTATGAAAAAAAGGAATACCAATTGAAATTGATATTATTGAAATTTGAAGCATACATATATATATATATATATATATATATATATATATATATATATATATAACATATATATTAGTATACAGAAAGTGAAATATCATGAAGATCATGTGTATTACTCATAACTATCCACCTTATTCATGTACATGTTTAAATAGATTTTCAATAATGCACACAAGAAGTCACCCAACCATCCTCCCTTAAAAGGGTAGAAGTTTTCAAAATATGATTTTGAAAATAGTTGTAAATTTGAAAATACTACCAAATGAAGAATAAATAACTAGTTTAAAGTAATTTTGAAAAACTAGTTAAAGATCCTTCAAGCATGAAATCAAATCATATATCACATGAATCATTGCTAAGAACACAAAAATTGTCACTCAAGATCTATAAAGCTCATAAATGCTCATGAAAACATAATCATGAGAAAACAAATAAAATGTGAGTGCGCAAGAATCATGTAAATAACATATCCATGAAGATAATCAATAAAGCTCAAAATAAACATGAAATTCTTTTTATCAAACAATATGAAAATCATAAAAATTTATGTTTCTTTAAAAAACAAACTTCAAGGTATATGTATGTTTTATTCAAAACTAAAAATATACATACATATTCTAAATGAAATACCTAGAGGGGGGGTGAATAGTTGATAAGGCTAATCTAAGAACTAAATGCGGAATTACAAAACTAATTTGCAGCTACACTTAATGCAACCAACGAGTGTAGCCGAATTCCCCGTAAAGGGCTCTGGACTAACTCCTCTTGATTCCTCTGAATAAGAGTTGAGGCGCTATATGAAGCTCTCGTGGTTAACATAAGTGAGGCACACACACACACAAGCCAAGCATATAATATGAATGAGCAATATGAATAGATGCAAGGCACAACACAAGCATATAAGATATGACAATATGAATGATGCAATGCACAAATAAAAGAGAGAGGGTTTGAGAGATAATTGATCAAACGCAAACAACAAGATGTGTTTCGAGGTTCGAGCACCGAGCTCTACGTCCCCGCCTTCACCGAGAAGGATTTCCAATCCACTAGGAGTACCGAACTCCTCTCTCAACCAATACAACCTCCACCGAGGCAATACAAATGGTCTACCAAAGACCGGAGTACCGAACTCCACCAATACAACCAAATCCACCTCATCGAGAGGATACAAGCACAATCCACCTCTACCGAAGAGGGATACAAATACCAACCAACTCCACCTCACCAAGAGGGAGTAAACCACAACCTCAACCTCTACCAAAGAGGGAGCAACCAACAAAGAAAGGGTTTACAACAAGTGGTATATCTCAACCACAAACCAAATCCTTTTCCCACAAATAAATGATCCTATTGAATAGGATAGAGATATAGCTCAAGTGGAAAACAAGTGTTTTGATCAAAGAAAATCTCTTGGGAAAATAACAAATAGATATAGATTTTTCGTTCAAGAAACTAATTCCCAAAAACCTATTTTCTTTGAAATAAAACAAAACACTTCAAAACAAATAAGATGAAATCTTTTAGGCTCTTAAACACTTTTGAAAACTTACTTTGAAAAACCAGAGAATAGGGAAATTTTTCTTCTCAAAAACCTTAGCCAAAATCCCAAGCAAATAGGGTTTATATAGCCCAAATCCAAAAACTAGCCTTTGGCGGCTGGCGGTCGACCGCCCGGTCGACCACCAACGTCAAAAATATGACCGTTGGAAGCCAGCGGTCGACCGGCCGGTCGACCGCACGGTCGACCGCCCAAGTGCCTGGCCAACGTGCACAGGTGTGTGCACGTCGGTCGACCGTTCCGGTCAACCGACTCTGGGTCCGGTCGACCGCAAGAGCCTGGCAGGCTGGGTTCTGGGTCAGAAAACTGAGTTTAAAAATTTCTAAAAATTCTCATAAATTTTCTAAAAATTCACAAAAATAGTTTCTAACATTTTATATGATATACAAACATGTGTTAAAATTTCAACACAAATATCAAACATTTTGAACCATTTTTGTGTCTTACAAATATTTTCGAAAACTAAAAATTGTATTTTTTCAAACTTTGATTTTTCAAATAAACTTTGTCCAAAACATATCCAAATACAAAAACATGATACTTAATCATTTAAAGCATGTTGTGTATGGACATAGGTCCAATATACATGAAACATATACATATCATTGTTTTTGTCTTTAATTCCAAAATATGTTTTGTCAAATACCAAAACACTAAATACATGAATAGGCATATCAGGCTAAGTTCGTTTAAATAGTTGAAGCATAGATGTATATAGAAAATATCTAATATACATTAAATCATGTAAACTTGTATTGATACTCTCTATTCATGAAAACCAACATCGGTTAAACCAAAAACCGAAAAAACTAAATCCAAATATGAAACGTGTGTGTATTGTGAACTTGAGCATATCATACTATCTAATCTTTACACATGGATCTAAAACACAAATTAAAATAGGATACCTAAGTCTTCTTGACGATCTCTATCTTCAAGTTGACTCGATCCAAAACTCCGTGATCTACCGAGCTAGACTCCAACGAGTGCTATGTATGATCTTTATGCTCGGGCTCTTGAATCACCATGTGAAAGGCTTCAAAACTCCTTTGATGTAGCTAATCGCCAACTAATATCTTGATTAATGATCTGAAACTAAACATCACAAGATTATTAGTAAACATAACTACATGAGTTAATCATCATCAAAACTAGAGTGGAATGCCTCTGGGCCAACAATCTCCCCCTTTTTGATGATGACAAAACTCATGGAGTTATATATGCATGGATTAAAGTTAAGCTTCAAAGAAGCTCCCCCTTAACTCATGCATAGCAATAAACAATAAAATATACAAGGAATATTAAACATGATAATGCATAGACATGCATAAACCAAAAACAAAAACATGCTCTTGATACCAATTAAAACAACAAACTAATAAAACTATGTTTCTAGATAAACAAAACATGCAAATAAAACATACATATAAACTCAAATAATTCTCCCCCTTTTTTGTCAATCATCAACAAAGGGGCTAAAGTAAACAAAACAATGTTCTCCCCCTTTTTGTCCGAAACAAAGAATCAATAAAGGGGTAACTCAATCAATAATAACAATATATGCGATATACATTCATGAAGAGGAAGACGCAAAGTTAACTTCCCTACATATATGCATTACATGAAGAAAGGATTGAAAATCACCTAGAGGGGGGGTGAATAGGTGATAATGCTAAGCAATGCACAAATTAAAATTATGGTGCAACAATCTCACAAAGCAAGTGAATATAGCAATGAATGTAGAGAGCAAGTAATAAGAGCAATGAAAATAGAGCAAGAAATAAGAGCAAGTAAACCAAACGCAAACACCGAGATTTGTTATCGAGGTTTGAGCACCCAGCTCTACTTCCCCGCCTCCCCCAGAAGATTTCAACAACCACTTCCACTATCACAAGATGTCACAAATACACCGGAGTACCCAACTCCACAATCTCAAGTACAAGCAATCTCTGAGTAGTCAAAAGACCACAAACTCTCTCTTGCAAAATTCTCTTCCCTTACAAGGTCCTTAGAGAAATAATAGGTAGGAATGAGCTCTTGTGTGTAAGGAGAAAAGAAAATGAAATCAGAGAATTCTTGAAAGCACTTCAGAAAATGAGAGAGAATTTCAGCACAAAAACCAAGAAACCAAGTCGTTTTGAAGCCTTAAACTTTTGGAAATTTTGATAATTTTTCTAGTAACCAACCTCTCCCTAAACACCCCTATTTATAGGAGAGGGCTAGGGTTAGGAGATAAAACATATTTAAGGCTAATCAGAAAGTATTAGAACCAAAACATGTCACTTAA